>JAQIXJ010000160.1:0-49598 GCA_034700185.1 Phthiracarus laevigatus
AAGTTACAAAACGTGAGCTGAAATTCAGCTCGAGCTGAAGCTAGCCCAGCTCCAGCTCAGCTTTCTTTCATCACTAAGCATAACACCAAGTTTTCATTTATATTAAATTATTTCTAGTGTTTTGAAATTGAAGTTAATCTCACAATTTTAGAGTATAATGGCCAACAATTAAATCAACTGTTCTTAAAATTAAGGACATGGATGTTAAAAGTTTTATAATCTACTGAATTCGTTAAACATTATAGAAAAACTGTTCAAAGTTTTTTCCTAAAATTTTTTATAATGATTGTTATTCCTTTTAAAACCATTGACTCTATGATTATATATTTATTTTTGTGATACAACTGAGCGTTTAAACCTGAGCCTAGACTTTTCGGAAATCCGATTTTTTCTTATTTTGACTAAAAATATATAAAGTAAATAACTTATTACAAATAAATTTAAACTAAGTTAAATTCCAAAAACTACGAAATATTGGTAATTTTAAAAATTTACGAAATTTTCCAAATTGATCCAAACTGAATTAAATTTAAACTGATTGGAACAGTTAACAACATACATATCGTTGAAAAGCTTATAATTAGAAGAATCAATTGATGGGAGAAGAAGATAATAGATTTATTTCAAAACGTAGTTTTTGTTTAATTATTAAGTTTTAAAAATGACGCGTTTATTATGATAGGCTAAAATTTATGTGCTATTTGCGTTGGGCTCTATTGCCTAAAATTTTGTCCATCCTTATAATGCACAGACTCTATAATAAAAGTGCACGTAAAAAGCTTTTAAAGCCCTTTTGTAACTATTAATTAATTACTAAAAACTTTTTAGAAATGTCCGAAAACATTCGAAAATATATCCTAAAAAAGTCGGAATTTCTGACCAAAATTTTGATGTTTTAGTTCCAAAAAAGGCTCCGGTAATAACTTATTAAACAGAGGATTTATATAACTGATATGTTGAAATGCGCGCTTATTTTAGTTGCTCAATGATGCGCATTATAAGACACGCCCAATCATTTGAGTGAGAAATGTTTGTTTGGGTGGTGTTTCGTAATATGTAGTAAGTTAAAGGTAAATCGTTAGCCACGCCTACTGTCACACTCTATAGACTCGTACAGACTGGTAAGTTTGGGAGGTTTAAGTGGTTTGAGTGGTAATAGTAATTAGATTAACGAGTTATGTTGATGTTTGTGATACGATCGATGAATACATGTGCATAGCATTTACTTTATATGTTAATTGTCTAATTATTCATTCGATTATCATAATTAATTCATTTATTTCAATATTTATAACTATGTTAATGCGTAAAATGTTAAACAAAACTAATGTCCGCATAAAAAGCATTTACATGAATGGTATTAATTGTATTATTAGATATGCATAAATACATAACACTGTAATACTGTTACCATTGCTAATTCAAGCATGAATTGGTGTGAAATTTAAAGCCCAAACATGTTTCGATTGAAGTCATTCTTCTTCGGAATAATCGTAACATCGTTTGCGTGGATTGCGGTTATTATTTATATTTATATGAATAACAAATCGGTTTATAATCGTTTACCGCAAAGACATCGTCTCATATCGCGACAAAAATTTGACGAAAACCTCAATACATTTCATTTGTTGGGTAAATATAAAGAAAATTATGAAAATAATTTAATAAACGACGACCCAATCGACGACAATAATGTAAATAAAGTGAAATCGTTTCGAAGTGATTTATCGCACGAAACCGATTTGGGAATTATTAATACGCAAATCGATAAACGTATTAAGGAAATTGGATTCAAAAAACACGCGTTTAATGTGTTAATAAGTAACCGAATTGGTATGAATCGTACCATTCCTGACACTAGAAATGTATTGTGCAAATCATCGCAAACTTATATCCCTTTAGAGGATCTTCCAAATGCCAGTATTATTGTATGCTTTTATAACGAAGCGTTATCTACTTTATTACGAACTATACATTCAATTATTGATAAAACTCCTGAAAAATTGGTTCACGAAATCATAGTTGTGGACGATTTTAGCGATGATGACGAGATAAAAGATAAATTAATGGAATATGTTTACAGCAAACTTCCTAATAAAGTGAAATTATTTCGTACACCAGAGCGAGCAGGTTTGATGAGAGCGAGAATGTTTGGCGCACATCAGTCCACTGCTCAAGTTTTGGTATTTTTGGACAGTCATTGTGAAGTGAATACTGATTGGTTGCAACCACTTTTATATCGCATTCACCAAAATCGTACAACTGTTGTGTGTCCTGTGATAGATATAATTAACTCAAACACATTTGAATATACCTCATCGCCATTAGTTAGAGGAGGATTTAATTGGGGACTTCATTTCAAGTGGGATTCGGTTCCCCACTATCTTTTACAGACTAAATTAGATTACATCAAACCAATAGAATCGCCCACAATGGCTGGCGGACTCTTTGCTATTAACCGTAATTATTTCTATGAGTTGGGACAATATGATTCAGGAATGGATATATGGGGCGGAGAAAATTTAGAAATATCGTTTAGAATTTGGATGTGTGGCGGAAGATTAGAGATAATTCCTTGTTCCAGAGTCGGTCACGTATTTAGGCAACGAAGACCATACGGGTCACCCAATGGCGAAGATACTCTAACCTACAATTCTTTACGTGTTGCGCACGTTTGGATGGATGATTATAAAAAATATTATTTTGATACGAGACCGGATGTTATGAACAAATCGTACGGCGATGTAAGCGAAAGAATAGCACTCAGAAGCAGATTAAAGTGCAAATCGTTTGATTGGTATATAAAGAATATTTACACAGATCTTAAGCTCCCATCGAAAAATGAAAAAAGAAATCGAAAAAAGTCAGTAAAGGAACAATTATTTAAAGTTAAATCTAACAATAGTGTGAACCTTCACAAAATGCCAAAAGTAGTTGATAAATATATGATTCAACTCACAGAATCTAAATTATGCATTGAATCTGAATCAGAAGTCTCGTCCAAACGATCAAAACTTTTGCTGCAAAAATGTGCAAAAATTCGTCGCCAATTGTGGTATGAAACAATTAAACACGATTTAAGATTAGGGAAAAAATTATGTCTCGATTCTGGAGAAACGCACATTTATTTATCGAAATGCCACGAAATGGGTGGCACTCAAGAATGGAAACATAGTAGCAATTTAAATACACCTTTTTATAACACGGCGGCTGGACTTTGTTTAGGCGTTCAAAATGCTGTTGTCGGTGAATATGTGATAATGTCTATGTGTAACACTCAATATGCTAGAAAATGGAATTTAATTTATAATTAATTTATAAAACAAATGATTTATTTTCAATTTTGATATTTACTTTTTGAAGTTTTTATATACCATGTATTACCAAATAATTATAATTAACGATTTAATTTATTAATTTTAGAAAAAATAGTCGAAAATTAAAAATAATTAATTTAGGAAATTCCTATTGAGTTTATTTGGTTTTGCTAAAATGGATTCAGAGAAAGGTATTAAAGACGTAAACAAGATTTAAAGAAATCCCTTTTTATTATATTTATTTTTATTTTTACTTAATTAATTTTTCTATTAATCAGTATAATCGTCTCTTAACTCGTTATACGATTCAATTTTAGATTTAAATTTATCGGTCCAAGTGATAAAATCTTCCTGATTTTTAGTAATTAAAAATGCTGGATCGCGAATAATATTAGGTCCAACTCTCACATGACCATGTGTTACATATTTCACTGAAAATATGGAATATAAACATGAAAACAATAATTAAAAGTTAGGGAAAAATTTAAATTCGAACAGACAAAAAATTAACAGTTTTACGTAACCCTCAGCGCCATCTCTTAATGTGAAATTCGCAATGGTATTACGCTATTAAAAAGGGTCGCTTATAACTCGGAGTTTTATGTGCGGAATATTGGAATTTTAATAATGAAACATTAAATTCTATTTACTTAAAAGATATTTCCAGTCATAACATGCTTATATCGTATAAGAATCATCTGTTAATAAAGTTATAACCGGTGCTTATAGGGTACGGTAAAAGTAAACGAAAATTTCGTGAATGATTGTATACCTGCAGTAGAAATGGGTCCGTCAAACATACCAGACTGAACCATATATACACCTATTCTTCGTCTGCAAAATGACTTCACATTCACTGAATTACATTTTTTTAGTCTTTTCGTTTTAATTAAACCAATTGAGTATAACTTTTCGATTAGCTGTTGCGAGAAATTATTACGAAACGAATCGATTGGTTGTGACGCTATCTTCTCTGATAAATTCCATATGGAGTGACATAACTTATTGTATCTGTAAATTCAATTCTATTAAAAGTATTGATTTTTGCATTCAACTAATAATTACAATGAATAATCCTCTCGTTTGATGTTATATCGCCTCATAATAGCGATCTCTTTTAAATTATTAGTTTTCCAATTAATAAAATCAACTTTTTTCAATAATTTTCTTTCGTGATACTTTAACTTTCGCACCATTTTTAAGCGTAATATAATTTAAATTTAAAAGCAAAATAATTATAAAATCAACAAAACTAGAAGGAAAGCAGAGAATCACTGAAATGGTATAATATTTACGACTTAATACACATGTGAGTGCACACACACTTGTCAGGGCCTGTATATAAATCAAATATCGTATTTTATCGCATGATAAATAAGATAACCGTAAATAATATTAATAATAATATTATTAGTTTATTTAATAATTAAAATAGTAATGAAATGAGTGCTATATTAGCAAATGTGTCTAAACTATCTTCACGTGTTATACGCGTGTTGGGATTTAATGCGTCGCCGATGACATTGCAAGGAACCAATACTTATATAATTGGCAATTCAACCAATCGTGTGCTAATAGATTGCAGCGATTCTAATGTACCACAATATGTTCATCAATTGAAACAAGTTATTCGACAAAACAATATCAGATTATCTAGAATTATAATAACTCATTGGCACTCAGATCATAGCGGAGGTGTTTCTGATATATTACAAGCATTAAAATATGACGACAATTATGGTAATTCAGATTTGATTGCCATACTGTATACTGTAATGCCCATTACGCGCAGTTCCCAAATTTACGCGATTTTTTTGGGTTTCCATATCATTTTTTATTGAGAGAAATAATATTAAAATTAAAGGAACCCTTTTTTGATTTGGAAACGTTAAAAGTTATTTCCTATTTTTAAAGCATTTTACTTAATTTACCAAAAATTGAAAAGTATTAATTTTTTTAAATAGAATGTATTGTACATAAAATGTGTGACAAAGAACATGATAAAGATTTACCAGATAGTGTTAGTTTATCGTATTTAAGTGATGGCGAGCGCATAGCAGTAGACGGTTGCACTCTTAGGATAATTGCCACTCCAGGACATACTGTTGATCATATGGTTATTTTGCTCGAAGAAGAAAATGCGATTTTTAGTGGTGATTGCATACTTGGAGAGGGAACCACTGTTTTTGAGGATTTGTATACTTATATGAAATCACTAAAACTAATTTTGGATATTAAGCCAAGTATCATATATCCTGGTCATGGACCTGTTATAGATGATCCTATTCCTAAAATTAATCAATATATTGCGCACAGAGAGCAAAGGGAAATACAGATTTTCGATGCATTGTTTGCTCAATCAGTTCCGTTAAGCGCTTTAGAAATCGTCAATTTTGTATATAAAGTAAGAAAAACTATTTTTTGGTAACATTTCAATATTAGACTTATTTAAAATACAGAATTTTTTTATCATTTTGCGATTAACGTTTAAAAAGTTATTAATTTTCGAGTTTGATTGACTAGTGATAGGCGTCAATCTTCGAGAGTAATTGAATATAAATAATGATTAAATTATTCAAATAAAATACTCGGTGTACAACTGTATTCTAGCTTTTATAGTAATCTGGTTTTATAAATTTATAACTAAAATTTTATTTATTGTTTTGAGAAATTCACTTGATTTTAAATGCCCGAAAAATAGTTTTTAGCTCACTTTTTTATGGATTGTCTGTCCGTTTTTATAGTATATTCTCAATGTGGCGAAAGTACAATTGACTTTTAATTTCAATGAAACATAAATATCCGACCTTAACAAACTTTTTAACTAACTTTATATGCTATACAATGTAGATAAGACTGTGTAATCGGGAAAAATTTTAGGCCCTGCCAGACGTAGGACCGTCACAATAAAGCCCTAATCCTACAAAAACCTATAAGTTTAAATATCTAAAGCCCAATTTTACTTAATTATTAAATCAAATCTAACTTAAATCTTTATATAACTATTGGATTATAATTATAAGGTATTCCTATGATTATGCAAAATTCCTAGACATTAATGCTTACTTGTAAATTATAATTAGCATTAATGATATTCTATTATTTTTTATATTTTTATGCATTTTAATAATGTTTATTTTAAAATTTTTTCCAAAATAAAAATTTTCGGGCTTTATAATTTTTGATACAAAAACCCGGCCTGATACAGTTTTTTAAGTTTAGGCCCTAACCCCACAAAGCCCGACAGTAATAATAGTCATTATAGATTTAATGACTCATAGAAAGTGAGCTCTGTATGAATGTATAGTTTTTGTTTACTTTTTATATCAAACAAGAGAAATGCCAGGGTTTGTCAGGCGCGGCTAAAAAAGTAAAATTTAAACAATTAAAATAAATAAGAAATTCTATGCCTACAAAATGAGTGGTCAATAGTATTAGTGTGAATATCTAAAGTGAAGGGCAACTAATATAACGTTTCGCTAATATAAATAAACACTCTGTCTGATGTTTCGTGCAGTACTTTTAGGCCATAAAAGGGTAAAGCGCTGTTTTTGGGTTGGATTGGGCTGTAAAAGCTTAGTCGAGAACGATGCTCATGAAAAAAAGTATAGTGAAATGCTTAAACTCTCCAACTTTAAGTGCTCGAACCTCTCAATTCAGGCGTCAGCCTTAATTTCCTTAAAGTATTATATAATATGATAATTTGAATACCATATTAATAAATTGTTTATACTGTATTTGTTATTAGGACACTCCAAAAGAATTGCATTTGGCTGCTTCTTATAATGTTAAACATCATTTGGACAAATTAATTAAAGAGAAACGAGTTGATGCTTTTATAGATAACAAAACTAATGAAAATAAATATTTTATAACATCATAAATAATTCATTTTATAGACAAATACTTAATATAATCTATAATATTAGTATAATCATCATTGAAGACTAAAGATTAAACTATAATTGAATCTTTATTTTTATATTACTGTAATAAGTTTTCAATAACAAAAATAATGTTTACCTATTATAATATGCGTACTCATTATTGATTCTTATTAATGATGAGAGAAAGCTCATTTTTCCAGAGCTTGAGCTTGAACATGCTGAGCTTAAGCTCAATACTGGAAAAATTGAGCTGAGCTTCAAAAATAAAATGTACTTCTGAGCTTGAGCTTACTTATTTGTGGATGGAATTGAGCTTGGCTGTGAGCTTAAATGTTACAAAAAATTTTTAAAAATCACTATCATATAGTGATATCTAACTTACGAAAATCGTTACTATAACTCAAAAAATTGCAATTAAGCTTAGGTTTTATAGATTTTCAAAAGAAAAAATATTTAATTGATGTATGTGATACAATTACGGAATTTGAAACATTTTATGGTATTGTTTGTCTTTATTAATTAATAACACAAGCTCAAGAAGCTCGTTGGGTAAAACTTGAGCTTGAGCTTACAAATTTAAGCTCAAAAATGGTGAGCTTTGAGCTTTCTTATTACATAAAATCTTTTATTTGAGCTTTATATTGAGCTTGAGCTGGCTTAAGCTAGCTTGCCTGAGCTTGAGCTTTCTCTCATCATTAATTATTATTAAAGTATAAACTCGTTAATATTAACCCGGAGGCCAACCAAGTTGTCGGCCTCCTATCACATGAAGATGCAAATGATATACAGATTGACATCCATGTCTTCCATTATTAATGACAACGCGATATCCTTCTTGCAAACCTTGCTGTTCAGCCACTTTGTTTGCCACAATCAATAAATGTCCCAAAAGCTATCAAAAACCATTAGTGTTCTATACAGTGATAATTTATTTAATGCAATACCTGTTCATCGGTGTCTTCAACGTTGGAAAGTTGCGCGATATGTTTACGAGGAATTACGAGAAAGTGTTTTGGAGCCGTTGGGTTGATATCGTTAAATGCCACGCACTATTAAATTGATCGCAAACATTGATATTATAATTTCATACAAATAATAACTATTATTATATGAAACCGGCATTATATAAGTTATGTAAACATCATGTGATTACAGTTTTCATTCATTTTTATATCACTCGTATAATAGCTAATTAATACCTGATTGTCTTCATATAAAAACGCAGTTTTTATTTCTCCGCTCAATATTTTTCCAAAAATAGTATCATTATTGGGTTTAGCGGTTTGTGCTTTAAGTACTTCATCATTGGTATTGTCAGCCATAGTTGCTAACTGTTTGCCTACAATAGAGCGTGCATTGAGTGCATATGCCATATAAATAAACAGCGCTTTATTATGCATTATAGGTTTACTGTAGAAACCGATTTGAAAGTTGTGTTGTGCATCACTTACTAATATTATAATGTCTTTGGAACAAACTGCGTGTGAAGGTAAGCATTGATAGACGAAATGATGCCATTACTGTATACCTATTTTCAAATCAATAATAGATTTAAAAGCGTTTGAAAGGCGTTTAACAGAAGTGATTTGTTGCCTTCAACCCAACACCAAGAGATGGAGAATTATACTTCTATTATCATCAATCTGTACATCAATTGGAGCGTTTCAATGGCTTATCGATCCCATGACATCGCACGTATCATTCATACAATCACTAATGAATCACTTATTTTTTACGGCAAACTGTATCGTAATGTTTATACTATTTTTAATGGGTATTCATAAACGCGTTGTCGCGCCAGCAATGTATAGCACTATACCGTATGTGTTAGATATGAGAACACTTATTCATAATCATATCATTTATTTTATAGTGTCGTCTCCAGAGTTAGACAAGTTTTGGCCGACTTTAATATGTCTTGCGATGACAACGGAAGACTGATTTTGAAACCACGACAAACAACTAATTCTTGATATATTTAATAAATAACTTGTAATGTTAAACATATTTGACACTTGATTAACATTAATTTAATCATTTCTTCACTATTTATGTGCCTTTATTTTAATTTATTTTGTTTACATTATCTATATTATATTTAATGTTAAAATAATGATCATATGTTAGTAATAAATTATAATAATTTGAAACCGAAATTGAAAACGATTATTAATAAGCTTATACCACAATAAGCTGTACAGAACTGTAAATTGAACTTGAATTCTGAGGCACATCTTATCAGTCTTAACATCAACAATAATTAATATGTTATTTTAACCTTAATTGTAACCATTAGTAAACGACATTTCATTTGCTTTTACCGTATATTAATTTAAAGCACTTGAAATCTATAGTTAATAACATTTTTATAACATTATGTATACTATTACCAATAATTTTTAAAAAATTATAAATTAATTTAACATTTTACAAAATAACAAAAAAATAAATTAATAAGTTAATTAAAATATAAACTTTGAAAGGAATGTAAAGCATATCGAATGGAATGCATACAAAGGAATTGATACTAAAAATTGATTAATTATTAAGTAATCTAAACTTTTTTTAGTACAGTCGCCAAACCCTTTTTTACCAACACTGGAGGAAGATTAATACTTTGGAGTTTAACATCAGAAGGTATGTATGGAATGGTAAATGCGAATGCATATTTCGTGTCCATCAACAGCGTTACATTGGGTCCTGAAATAAAAACTATATTCAATACACAAAACAAATACAATAATATTACACTAATTGTCATACCATCCGATTTTCTTTGGCTGGAAAGGTGTTGCTGTACTTTCTTAATAAATGTATTGGAAATGCGTTCCTCATCGCCAGCGGTATATAAGTTGAGAATTTTAATAATTTGCGAAGAACTTAATTTATTGCACATCTCGACAATAGTGTTGATATGCTCCTCAGTCTTACGCGTTTGTAGCAGTTTTGTGGCCTGAATTATTGGGTCTAATTTTTCCACCACATCATTCCATTTAGGAATTTGTTGTTCACGACACCATTGTTCCAGCGATGAGAGATTGAAACGAATTTGCATCGCTTTATTCCAATGACAGAGGTCTTTGCGTAATAATAAATTATTTAAAGAACCGGCGCATATGAAATAAAATAATTGTTTAAATATTTGATGTATTATTTCAGGTTCGATGACGTGAAGAAGTAAAATTCGGTTTAGATATGAAAGTTCTTTGATAAGCGCTTCAACCGGTTTTTCTGTTGGAGATGGCGCTAAATTATCTTCGCTTACGCTTCCAGATCTTTGTATTGAAGGCTGAGAATACATTCCAGACGAAGCAAGCCCTTCATACTCGAGCACTGCGGGAACAATCAAACTCTGAATTCGTTCTTCACTTTGCTTGATAACACCCTGATATATCCAAATAGCGATATCACTAAATATTTGTCTATATTCACTAAGATCGAAATTCTTTAACGATTCCTCGAAAATGCCGAACGTATCCTCACCAGAATATTGCCGCAAACAAGTGATTAATTTACACGTATTTGACAGCCACATCACAAACGATTCGATATTCTGATTACGTTTAATGGTGCGCTTTATTGACATAATTGTGTTGTTTAAGAAACTTCTAACTTGCGTGTCATCGTTATTATAATCAGTATATCGAATGCACATAAACAAAATATACGCTGGAAGATGTGGTTGGAATTTAAGCGCAACGCTCGGCTCGAGATCGTTGATCAATATTTTAAGGATGAGTGCTTCACTTTGCTGTTTGTACTCAAACAATCCAATAAATTTCGTGTTCTGAGAATTATCTGTTGTCGCTTCCATTTCTTCATCGCTGCCTTCTCTTTCGAGTACTTTTCTTCGCATTAATTCCATTTTTAAATGTTTGTTTTCATTCTGTAATTTACCACATTTTTCTTTCAATAACGTATTTTCTTGACCCATTTTTGTGATAATATCACCGCTTCCTTTCGGTGTTAACGAAGCACTATTAACGCCAATCAATTGTTGCTGTCTATTATTATCGTTTTTCAATAAATCAATTTCATCCCTTAACTGTTGTATAACATCCTTGTCTTCTTCGCGTTCCTTTTCCAGTTGTTTTATTATGGCCTTAAAAGCTGAAGTTAATTCACTTTCACCGCTGGAATCTTTGAGATTTGATTCCTGTGACAACACAATTGTTTTAAGATGACTCCTTTCTTCACGAGATCTATCCAACTCTAATTGCATGGAAGCGCACTGTTGTGCTAACATAGAAGCCGCCGATTCGTTAGTGTTCTCATCAGCCATCGATGCGATCACATCTCTCATCTGTTGATTTTCGTGCTTAAATTTAGCGCATTCTTGTTCTAATTCACTGCATCGCATCATTAGTGAAACCGTCGATATGTCGGGACTTCTATCATCAGTATCATCATCTCTGTCACCGCTTTGAAATTTTTCTTCGAGAGCCATATATTTGCGTAAAAGTTGTTGCCTCGAAGCTCTTTCGTTTTCCCTCTCATCTATTAAAGCTTTCTTCTCTTTTTCAAACTTTGCATTTAGAATTTTTTCTCTTTCTTTAACTGCTTCTTCAATTAACAGAGGAGCACTTTCTTCGCGTATTTTCACATTTCTTGATTCAAGTTGATTAATAATATTTTTATGCTTTTCAATTTGTCTACTAAGATCAGAATTTTTAAGCGTTGTTTCTTTGAGTTGTTCCCGCAGTGCTTCAAATTCCAGCTCCTTTTGTTTCATATGATTGCGTAGATTTCTAAGCTCGAGGTCCAGTTTAGCTGTTTCTTTTTTATTTTCATTTGAATCAATTTCATGTTGTTTGTGTAATTTCATTTCACCATTCAATTCATCAAATTTCTGTTGCAATTCGATAATCTTTCGCTCTAAACCACGGTTCAAATTCGTGACATGCTCTACACTTCGTGCTTCGATTTTCAGTGCTTTCAGTTGTCGCTTAGCCAACCATCGTCTTACCAAAGACTGTACGATTATTATTTTGCGTCTCGTTATTTGATAGTTTCGACGCGCGATAAATCCTCTCCAATATCTTTGAATAATGATGGCAGCATTATTACGTCTCATCTCCATATATAATCGTCTGGCAATAAGTCCGCGACCGAGCACTTGTAAACCAATGGCGGTTTTCTTTAGTTTCAAATATTTATGACGCGCTATCCATGAACGCCATTTCGTTTGAATAATTGTGGCAGCTTTGGTTTGACGCAGGAATAAGTATAGCTTTTTAGCCAAATATCTTCGCGCATAACACTGTAAACGCATAATAGTGAACCTAATTTTAATGTATCGCCGTTTTACGAGCCATCCTCTAACCATACGCTGCAATAATATTGCACATTCTTTAAGCTTTTGAGCTCTTATTCTCTCTAAGAGCGCCACTTGACCAGAACGAAAAAATAACTTGGTTTTGCCGAATTGATATAATTGTTGCTGTTGTTGGTGCTGTTGCTCGAAAGGTAACTTGTAATGCGAGTATATTTGCTGTTCGTAAACAATTTTCACGATATCTTCGCAAAGTAATCGAATTTCATTGGCAGCGCTCGAACCCGCGCGAACCAATTTTCGCGGCGCAGCTCTTGGAACCACTGTTTTCTGTGAAGATTCAATTTTGCTTTTGTTTGATTTGCGAATCGAACCAATCTTTAGAACTCGATATCGATTGGCAAAGTCTTGATAACTCCATCGCGAAGGGAAACCATTGGAACTAATCCTTATAGTTTCTAATACACCACAAGCTCTTAATTGTTGGACAGCGCGAGGATTATCAAACTCGAACGCTTCTTTGTCGTCATTTGGTTTAATGCATCGAACATAATGCGGTTCTGTTGTATTTAGTGTTCGCATTAACTCAGCCAATGATTCGCGAAACTGAAAGCCAACGGTTGCTTTTGCTTGTTTTTGTTGTTTCTGGTGTTGCTGTTGTGGAGTTATTTTCAGTTTTCCACCACTTTTTTGTGGTTCATTTCCCAAATCATCGACGAATAAACAATCGATTACTGACGAACGTTTTAACAAATCTATCTGCTCTTCCCATATAAGATCACGATTTTTTTCCAAAAACCCTTCGACTTGATAAACAACGGTATCCGCAAAATGCTGAATAATAAATGAATTTTTCGAACCAAATTTAGGCTTTTTGAATATATCTTTAATAGGTATTTGCGCGTAAAGTTTTGCACACCACGTTTCATCAGTTCCTTTAGGCATTTTACATTCTTCGTCTAATAGATTTAAAATTCCTATTGGTTTTGCTTCAATTATATCAATTACTGGCTGATTATCAAAGAATGTAATAAATTGCCAGTCAATTCCTTCGCGAACGTATTCTTCTTGCTCTAATTTAAACACGTGTTGATTGAATTGCTGTTGAAGTACTTCGTTGGCATAATTTATACAAAACTGTTCAAAACTATTCGTCTCAAAATGCTCGAACCCATAGATATCCAAAACACCAATAAATTGGTTTGAATGCGCAGTACTCGGAGGTCCGAGAGCTTTATTAATAAGTGCAACGATCCACGCAAACATTTTCTCGTACACAAACTTAACCAAACCATCCCTTCCATACTGAGCCGATTCTGCTGTTAACGAAGTGGTTATTATTTCACGCATACCTGTCTTTAGTAAACGATGTGTCAGCCATTGTTTTGTCGCAGACTTGTCTAAGCCTAGAAGTTGGCAAAAATTCGTCAAATGAAAATCTGAATCATCAGAAACCACGCATTTTTCGTCATCAATTTGGATAAACTCTAAATTTCCGCCGTGTAATATAGCGGCAATCACGTGATAAATCACGTTTTGTTGTTTATCACTAAAACCCAAACATTGCATCGCTTCGATAAACCGATTCAAATCGTCGTATTGTGTCGGCTCTATATTTCCCAAATATGAGAATTCGATTTCTGGTTTCAAACTAGAATTATACAAAAAAAAATTATATTCACTTCAACATTTTAATTGTATGGTAAAGCAATAATAACACTTTAAATTTATTTAGGAAAATAATTGAAGTAAAAAATAAATATAAGCTTATAAAGTAAAGCAAAGTTTTAATTACAAGAGAAAATGGATTTGCTATGATAATAAGCAGCAAAATTATCATATTTTTATTTAAAAATAAAGCATACGGTATATTAGTATAATTACTTCAAATTTTTGAGATTATTTTGTTGAGCAAATGTACATAATTGATAAAAAATGTGAAAATTTCGTTCGCCTTCACTTTGTCGCGAAACTCGTGATTTTTCAAGTAAATATGTCCTCATATTTCCACCAGTAATTGAACGAGATTGCGAATCAAATAAAATTTGTATGTATTTACCTTATCATAGAAAACAATTAAAAAAATTCGGCTGATTCGAAAAAAAATTAAAAATGAATACCAAAACGAGATGAATTATCATTTCGAGTGGTTTTGGCATTTCCTATGGCTTCCATTATTGGATTACTGGCTAACACTCTGTTTTCAATATTAGTTGACTGACTTCCGGCAATCGATGCAAAATAACGCATCGCAAACTTTGCTGATACCGTTTTGCCTTAATTTAAACACAAATTAATAATATTATATGTGATATATTATTGTAATAATCGAATACCTGCACCACTTTCACCGCTGACAATAACTGATTGATTATAATTATCGCGTTCCAGCTTTACAATCATAATTAAAATGTTTAGTCTATAATATTATGATTGTTTGGATTTGTTTAAACACCTTTGAATATGCATCCTCAGCGACAGCGTATATATGAGGATCGAGTTGTGCCGAACCTTGAGATTTGTGATACGTTTGAATTGTTTCCTCGCCATAGATATCCAAATCGGAAAACGGATTAATAGCGACCAAAACAATACCACACCACGTATAGATCGCTGACTGTTCCAGAAATCGAACGCGAAGATTATAGAGTACTAAAACCATAATTTCAAGCAACAAATTGAAATTTAAATGATATGAATGGGCAAAATATGTGGCGTACCCGCGGGTTCGTGTAAATATGACAAACTCGTCAAATCATTGGCACCAATAAGGATGTCTGGATTTCGAAGTGGAGGCAAATTTGTTGCCGAAGTTATCGACAAATTTACTTCCTGTTTATTAATTAATAATAATAATAATAATAATAAATGTTAGCGCGTGTTTGACATACCAGTCCATCTTCGTCTTCGACAATAAGACATTTATTTGTTTGGTCGTAATCGCGAGAAATCACAGCGCATTGCCATACTTCCGTCTTATGATTTATCCAAACACGAGATCCCTACCAATAATAGCAATAATATGTTGAATTAACGATTAAATTAATGTAAACCGATATAATTGGTTACCTGTGTGTATAACTCGGCAAAAACACCTGTCATTATAAATCACATATGATTTTCGATATTATTCACTCAAAATTTGGCTCAACTTAACGTTTACTTTTAAATACACTGAAACCTAATTAAATACATTATAGGCCGATGTTTGTAATAATTATTT
Source organism: Phthiracarus laevigatus (assembly GCA_034700185.1). NCBI lineage: Eukaryota > Metazoa > Arthropoda > Arachnida > Sarcoptiformes > Phthiracaridae > Phthiracarus > Phthiracarus laevigatus. The sequence continues at coordinate 15,700 of JAQIXJ010000160.1, forward strand.
ATGATTTAAATAAATAAATAATAAAATAAACGAATGAATTGTGTGCGTGAGTCATATCTATTTGTTTAATGAGATAATCGCCACATTTTTATTATACAATGAATGTTCATTTTTTTACACACTTTGTTTATATTTTTGATTATGTGGTGTGAATATGCGGCACTAGAGTGCGCAGTGCGCGCCACTACAGCTGTATTCTGTATTTACTGATTTTACAAACATTTATTTTATCCTCACTGAAAGGCGTTTTAAATCTAAAAACGCTTACACTAATTCTCGGAAAACAAAGTAAAAAGCTTAAGTATTATACTAATGTGAGATCAACTGTGAAAAGTTTAAATGTTTATGATTTTGGAAGGAAGTTCTCATTTTTTCAGGATTTAAAAATAATTTTATAGTATTACGATTGACGAGTATACGGTATATTGATTCGTCGGATAGCAAATTTAACAGATAGTCTTTTCTCAGATACTCATAATATTATAAAATTAAATACTCATATATATAATAATTAAATTAAATTAAAATTACATATAAAGTTCTGTACAAGACTTTTCAAATTTACTAAATTTACCCAACTTTCGTTTGAAATAAAGATTTCAATGAGGTATAAAAATTATGCCTTATTTTGATAAAATATCACTTCTAAACAGAGTTCAAAGATTAGCAATACTAAAATTTAAATTAGTTTATTCCTTGGTTTGTATCCATACCACAAAAGTCTATACAATTTTCGACTTGTCAGTCAATGCTCATCAAATTAACTCTATAGGCTTCCAAAATATGGAATATGTTCAACTATAAGTTAGCACTCTTTAAATAGTCTATTGTTCGGATAATTGTTAAGTTCATTCAATTTAGTTTTTTGATAAATAATAATCAATACATTTTTTCAAATTACAAATATGTGTCCAATATTTCGTATAACAAAAATTTTTAAGTTATAATTCTAAATTTGCTTCTTTTAGAAAAATAAAACATAAAACATACATTGTTTATTATTTTAAGGATTACAGTTAATGCTTAATTCATTATTGATAAACCACTAGTCTAAGAGTGCCATGCATTTAGTTTACTAAAATTGTATGTTAGAAAACAGGAAACAAAACAGTTAGCATTGGTGACAGCGCTCGGTAACGCATGTGATCGCTGATCACTATACCACTCCATGTAAGCATTCTTTAATCCACTAACAAGGAAGCCACAGAGGATAGACATAAGGAGTTTATTTCAGCACATATTCTGCTTGTAAAACGCATCCTAAGCTTAGCATGAAAGTTAGCAAAAGTTAAAACGGCATTTAAAATAACACAGCAAGCCATGCATTGATTTTTATTGGTAAAACTCTAGTGTACATAAGAAGTTGTATCCTATTTGTTGGTTGGCAACAATGTATATGTTGTTTTCGGGCATACAGTTGACGCCTCAATCAAATTGAATTATTCGCAGAGTAATGATGTTTTTGGCGGAGTAAAACTTTTTCGCTAATAATAATTAGAATTTTCTACTATTATATTTGTTGTTAAAGCTATTATTTGAAAAAACGGAATAATTGTTATTTTGATTTGGGGATCACATCACGTACTGAGTTTCGCTATCCGTTAAATAAATGTAACACATTGTCTACAATCAAAGTAAACAGCAATTTGATGAATCAACGATTCTGTTATTTACGGTCAATGAATTCCTGATTGCAAATTCGTACATAAATTACTTTCTCTTTTATTTTGATTGTCACCAGAAAACTAAAGTATGCGCGCATCACATAAACTACTGCCACATTCTGGTTAATCCATTACTCGGTTCTAACTTCACTTTAACTTTTACTAATGATTTGTTGCACTAAATATGGTAACTTATATTAGAAGAAAAAAGCGAGATTTCATTTTGATTCTTCTTGTATAATAGCGTATAACATATACTGATATTGTTTAAGTTATCAAGTTTATGCTTTGCTATGCCTCTACAAACTAAACCATTTCGAATCGTTAAAGCTTTCTATTGTTAACTTATTGCCAGAACAGCGTTTTTAAAGCAAATTGTCTGAATAAATCACTGGTCTCACTGTCAAATCCTAACATATAGCCAAATAAAATGGGCAAATACTAACACAAATCCGGCCATTCCCTTATATTTTTTTATAAAATTTCCCCGCACACCAGATTATATTGACAATGGATTAAGGTGTCCGTTACACTCAATAGATTTTTTTCTAAAAACAATAGCTTAACTTATTCTTTTCTCTTTGAAAACGAAATTTTTAAATGCATAATAAAGTTTAGATATAAATTTGGGTATTCTTATTTAGAACATTCTCAACAATTAAGAATCTACTTTTGCATGCATTATTTAACAAAAACTTTGCAAAGAATATATCCAAAAATATTCATTTTAAACTAATATTAAAAAGTATTAAAATTCATTATATGGTTAGAAAAGTATGGAAAACTATTAAAAAGTAAAATAGTCATGTTGGCTAATAATGATTTGAACTAAATTTCGAGCAAAGTTTATACTGATTACTAACTGGAAACGACTAGTGCGGTAATTGCAAAATTACCACAAATTCATTAGGATAATTTTTGATGTTTTACTTTGTTTAGGATCATATATACCGATATATTAAGTAAAACTAATGTGAAGTGCTTTTTAAAATAATGATTCGGTGTTTTACGTATCCATTATATGCATTTATAAAGTTTGTAACAGGTTTGTGATTTAATTCATTGGCTTCATTAATAAGTTTTATCAAAATATATAATTATATAGCGTTATAATAATGTTTATTAAAATTTTATTTTACAACGTGTATTTTTAACTCACTTTTTTTTAAAAAAGGCGAGCTTATGGATTTGACAATGTCTGTCTGTCCGTCCGTCACGGTGTTCGCAGTCTTATATTGATTATGGGATTTAACCTATTTCTTATGGAAATTGATTAATTTATAACACTAGTATGCATTAACCTAAGGAAAAGTGAGCTATCTATGAATGTGTCGTTCTTGTTTAATGTAATGTTACATCATATTAGAATTTCCATTGTTTAGAAATGACTTACATTTACAAAATGGAAACTCAAAAACTATAAGAGATGTTAAAAACAATGCATTTATTTCAAAACAAACAATTTTTTCAAAATTTAAAAGGAATTCTCTTTAAGTAGTATTTCGATATTAGAACTTGTGCTTATTTTGCATTAATTTCTTATATTTTAATTTTCTGCTGTTGATTACATTTAAATAAAAATATTTAATAATATGTAGCATTTAACTAAATAAATTTTGACTATTGAAGTTAATACTTCATAATACTAAATAAACATTGAAGTTACTTTGTAAACTTTGTCTACAATATATTTTTTGTAGTTGGTAAATCTTGTTAATAACTAACATTAAGCTAAGACTTTTAAATGGATTTCTTAGTTTTAAATTTATAAATTTTATAAAATAATAATAAATTTAATCTTGTTTTTTATTTACTTGTTTATTACTTTTTAAAACTATTAAAAATTGTGCTTTGATTCTAAAAGTGGGGGTTTAAGAAGATTAAATCTAGAAATGTATTTAAGAATAATTAAGAAAATAAAAAGTAATTATGAAATCATTAGGTATAAGTTGATAAAAGCTTTTCGATTATAGATTTAACAAAATTGTAATATTCATATAGATTTCATTTTACATTCACTTTCTTCATTAACACTTCGTATAACGACTAAGTCTTATTTTAATAGTTATGTCAAATCAAAGTTTACTTCATCAACGGATTCGGTGCGATATGTACAAAGCATTGTTTTATAATTGGATAGTGCCCAATGACAGTGAACGCATAAACGTAGTGGCGTACAAATTTCCCATTGTATAAAAACGGTTTCTCAGAGGCGGAAACATATCGCACCGAATCCATCAATGGTTTTATTCTGCTTAAGTCTACTGCGGACAGAGAGACAAATCTCCAATTTGCTTGCTTTTGTGAGCTAAAAATATTGCATGTTTGAAGATTCTTTTTACGATAATATTTGATAATTGCCCATTAATTCTCTGATAAATTGATTTTTAATGATGCCAGTAAAATAATGATTTCGAATCTATTATTATATAAAACAAAAAATATTTAACCAGCCATTTATTATCAAATGTTTTTTATTTTTGTACAATTGACAAAATAAAGAAACGTATGAATATACAGTATTTGTCATTATTTATACTAAATAATCAAAATTTACAACAAAATTACAGTAAGTTTCCAAACAAATTAAATCTTTAGTTAACTCTTAATTACATTTTCATTATGCTTTCGAGTCATTGTTCATTTTTTAAATAATTAATGATAGTTTTTAACTAATTTTCAACTATACGTATAAAACTGGCTCAAACTTACATTGAATAACGATAGAAAACAATGAAAGTTTTTTTACATTTGCATAACACTCTAATTATTCTTTATAGGATTGAAATTTTAAAACCAATTTAAGTTTTGAACATTATGAAAAGAGTGAGTGTGCATGTTTTTAGTAACATTTATATGTTTAAAAAAGTTATTGCATCCTTTGGGAGAGTTTAATTTTCTTATCATTAGTAGCTTTAGCTGAAAATTATTAATCAAAGAATATTAAAGCAGCACATTATAGATTTTGGTAAAGTTGTCAGCGGTCTTTGCAATAAGAGAATAAACCGAAATTAAACACGAAAAAATTATTCGTTCAATAACTAGTATTACCTATTTAAATGTTTATGCATGTTAAGTATAAATGGAATTAATTTTTAAAATTTTTACATAATTTGTACAAAAAACTCAGCAAATAGAGAACAATTTAATAATGTAAGGAAATTGAAACCTATTAAAATCAAATCTACGAGAGATTTAATTATAAAGAACAGAATATCTCTATATATCATGCAGATATGAAGTATGTTTCATAGTGTGTTGTTATGTTAAAATATCGACTTTTCGCTTTATTTTCACACCAAAAAATACTGTATAATAAATGTTCACATCTTCTATTTCACAAAAGTCATACAAAAATCCATATAAAAAGCAGTCATTGATTGCTTTTGTGTTACATTTGAGCATTTGGACATATAATACTTATATCTAGAATTAAACTGTGCGATCGTTACCCAACGCAAAAAAATCTGAACAGAGTTTATGTCTATTATTGCATATCGAGTTTTAGTGGATTTATATGTAATAAAAATATAATATCATAAAGTATTGTAACCAAAAAAAAGTATTATCCTTTTTATTGAGCTGAAATTGTAATGAATAATTTAATAAATTTGTTGACAAAAAAGTTTTGTTAGCTTTTAGACTGTTTACTCTGAAAAGATTTTGCAAAATAAAAAGCATAATTAAATATTTACCAAATGTGTAATATTCGTGTTCTAATCTATAATTGCCTATATTTATTTAAGTTAAAGGAAATTTAACATTGAACTAGAAAGAACTATAAATTTTAAAGTTATTAATTTTTTCAAAGTTTATTGCTATAAGTGAAAAATAGATTTTTTTTTCAATCAAAATTTTTGAAATATTTTATTAGGATTTAGCAAAAGCAATAATAAAATCAATGAATATCGATAAAATGAGCAGAAGAATTTTTGTAGCCATTTATATATTTTTATTCTGCAAAATCATTTAAAACCAGTCTGGTCTTATTTTTAAACTACTCATTGGTTTTTTGACAACAAATTTTGATTTTAAATAACTCTATCGGATAAAAAATAAAAAAGCTACGGGAAAAATTATTTGTCAGTTATAAAATTGTTAGATTACTTTGAAATAATATTTTTGGAACTAATGCCTTGGAATTTTATAACAAGCCTCAGCATGGTTTGCACATTCTAGATGGTTTAAAACTCATTTGAATAAATTTTGAACAAAAAAAGATTGAAATTACATTATAATTACCCAATTTAGGAAAAATAAGAATATTAGAATATTTAAATTTTTAAGTATCAGTATTTATTTCAATATAAATAAATTATATAATTTTAAAAATTATATAATAAGTTTAAAATTTAAAATCCACTTATTCAAAAAAAAATTCATTGCTTCCAAAAATTTGTCACGTATTTTTACAGTGATTAAAATTCTTTATTTTAATTTTGGTAATAAATATCACATGGTTTAATAGTGTGAGTATTAATATGATATATAATAAAATTTTTCTAACGGTATAAATAAAAAATTGTGCATATTTTCAGTAACATTTTTGTTAGCATTACATGCTAAGGACCGAATGAGCTTTGAATAAAAATGTTTTTTCATAAATAAATAAAAATTTATAACCATATAAGGAGTTTATAAAGTTTTGAATTAATTAAATTTCTTATCACTGATTTTCGCGATTAAGTTAAAAAGATTTTGAAATCCGTTATGATTTATAGAATTTTGCTAAAAATTTTGTCTCTATATTTATTTAAAATTTATTTTTAAAAAATTAAATAAAATTTGCATAAATAAGATGAAAAATTTAGTAAATTAATGTTAGAATATCTACGAACTATCTATATCAATGAATTTTTGAATATTTATTACAAAAGACTATATAGTTTAAAATCTCTGAACTCTTTGCATTTTATAGATTTTTTTTTATAGAATCGTCACAATCGGCGAATCGATAACATATGCGCCCACTGTGCGATTGGAGCCACTCTAACACCCGCTGTTACCAAATGTTACAATCAATGTTTTAATTAAATATGTAACTCTCGTACGTTTAAATATATCGACAAAGTTAGTATCATTATAGCACTACCGAATATAAACTGAAGTTTTAATTTAATAAATTGTTTAACACACTCTATTGGAAAAACTTAATTTTATAAATACAGTGGTGCTGTTAAGCAGTTAAGCAGTTAATCACCAAAATATTATTGATAAAATGTTTTAATAAGTCGAATGGAATATCAATGTTTGCTCTATTTGTCGCTGTTTGCGTTTCACTGCCAGTTAGTCTCTTACTCTCCTCACTCCTCGTCAGCCTCTTTGCCACTTTATGCACGTCTCTTTCTTTATTTATATCTCACTTGCACTCTCCTTACTAGGATTGTGGAGATAGAAAACTAAAGAAATAATCAATAATTCATTGCATTCATTGATCTATAAATCTTTGGTGTGAAAAAAGGCTAACTCCCTAACCGTAAGTAAGCTTATCATTAAGTATTTATTCAGTTTAATTTCAACGTCATAAATAAGACTTACGAGTTGAGCCATTATTATGCCCCAAAAATTGATTGAGTTTAAAACAAATTAAGCAAAAAAACACGCCGTTATTTTGGAAATTAGTTGTAAGCGTTTGCATCTCGAAAAAGGAAGGCATCATTAACTTTTGTTATTATTGCGCCAAAGGAAACATTATTATGGACTTCAGCTAAAGCTCAACAATCAGAGCAATACACGATTTTTTACTTCTTCAAGAATAAACATTTTCAGACGAAGGCAGCGAAAAGTGTCGGTATGTTATATATTCTTCTGGGACATCGTTTTTCACTGAACGTCTTCGTCTCATTGGAATTTTATATGCGACCAATAATACACATAATGTTAAGATTAGCACAACAATGAATATGATGCCAACAATGATGCCGAGCGTCGAAAGAGATATTAATGTCTTTTTACGTGGAGAGAGTGTGCGGACCTAAACATACAGTAAATATATATATTTGTGATCAATATATGTGGTATACAATAAAAGAAAGCGCAAAATTTCCAATTCTAATCGAAAATATGAGTAAATGTAAATTACTAAATATGAAAAGCATACTTGTAAACATTTTCGATTACTAGTTATATAATCAGAATAATGTTTTTGATGATCGATCACATAAGGAATTGGTTTGTTACTTTCACTTCTCAGATACTTTCCATTCGCCTCAATGCAAAGTGTGTACCAATTTTCCGGCATTAAGTCATTGATTTCTGCCAGTCTTTCTACTGAACTCAAGTATTTGTTGGCGAGTGTTGGCGTTCGCTCTGAAGTTAAATAATATTCAATGGTGAAACCTCTAACTAACGTTCCGTTTTGAACTTCCCATTTCAACGAAACATGTGTTGATTCCAGTTTACTAATTTCTAACTGAGATATTACTGGCATCGGACACAGATCGATCGGATGCAAACTGAAAATAGAGTTATCTTTGAGTTTGTCAGGCAAAGCACATATGATTTGATGGCGATCATTGTCTAACACTAGACGAGAATAATGTTCCTGAAGCCACTCATAAATTGATAGAAACCTACAGTCACAGTGATATGGATTGCCTATTATAGAAATAATAATAATTAGCTTTTGTTTGCCATTAAATCGATTAGAAAAGATTAATACATTATATATATATATATATATATTACTTAAAGAATGAGTTAAACAAACCTGATAGCAGTAAAGTTTCTAATCGGACCTCAATTATTTCAAAAATGCTATCACTTAAGTGCGTTAAAAAGTTTTGGGTGAGATCGATATACTGAAGCGAAGTCATATTTTGAAACGCATTATTTGCTATCCAACCAATCATATTATGACGAAGAGAAATATACTTTACGCTATCTGCTAAATGACCGAATGAATTGATTCGAGTGAGTCTATTAAACGAAATATCGACCTGTTCTAACTGATGTAAGTCCGCACTAAAATACGGTAATTCCAAAAGTTTGTTTTCCGTTAAATTCAGTTTTTTAAGGTTCGATAAACCGCTCATTCTCTCCTCTGGTAGTATATCGATGTCGTTTTGAGACAAATCTAGTGTTTCTAACCTTTGTAAGGGTCGAAATGCTGATGGAGATATCTTTTGGATTTGATTATTTTTTAGTGAAAGTATTTCTAGGTTTGAAAATCCAAAAAAATCATGAGAAGCGATGATTGAAAGATTTCCGTCTTCGATACTAAGCGTCTGAAGCGCAGGAAATCCTTCAATAATACTCAAATCCTCTCTTATCCTTAATATCGGATTTTTATTAAGAGTTAACGTTTTCATGTTGGGAAGCGATGATTTAATAAAATTGTTTGGTATACACTGAAGCCAATTATTATCTAAATTGACAGTATCTAACAGTTGAATATTGTTGAACACGTCGAATGCAATATATCTAATAACGTTGTTTGACAAATCCAACTGTTGCAGTGACAACATATTATCAAACGCTTTCGGATTCAATACGCTCACTGTATTGCTGCTAATATTAAGCTTTTTCATATAAGTGCTATTCCTGAATGACTCTTTTTCGATGTGTTTTATTCTATTTTTCGAAAGTGATAGGACTTCTAAGTTAGGCATCATAGCGAGAACATCTGCTTCTGGCACGATATCCATTTGATTATTGTCTAAGTACAGTTCTTTAATAGCACTTATAGTTGTCGCGTCGAAACGCGTTACCGATTCAATATTATTGGACAGTAATTTTAAAACTTTCACGCTATTTAATGATCGCAACAAATTATTCGTTTGATTTATGGTGATGTAAGTGTTTGATAGGTCAAGATATTCGATTCGCGAAACAGACGTTGGAGTTAACACGTTATCACCGAATAAAATATTAGATAAATTGTTGCCTGATAAGTCTAAGTATGTAAGTTTAGGCATAAACAGAAAATCAATTTCTGTTAGACTAAAGTTATTCATACTAACGTCAAGAGATTGAAGCGAAGTGAGATCCATAAACGAATTCGATTCTATCTGTTCAGCCATCATATTAGAAAGTTTCAGTTGTTCTATTGGCAAATTGCCAGCAAACATATATTTTTTGATGGCATATATCTGGTTGTGAGACAGATCTAAATATTTAAGCATTTTCATGGATTGGAGCGCATTTGGCTCAATGTCCATAATATTGGATGAACATAAGCGTAATTCAATTAAATTCAAAGCACCATCAAATATATTAGAGCTTAAATGGTTTAAATTATTATACTCTAAATTAAGATAAATAAGCTTTTTAAGCGATGAAAATGTGAAATCCTCAATGACTGCGATTTCATTGTGGTCAAGATATATATTTTCTACTTCTGTTAAATCTCTAAAAATATATCGCGTTAAGCGATGCAATCTATTATAATTTAGCCAAAGTACTTCGAGATGGTTCTGTCCTTTTAAGCTTTCGTCGTGAATAGTCGATATCTGGTTGTAGCTTAGCTGCAAAAATCTTAAACTGGACGGATATTTACTTAGAACAACGCCAATCTCTATTAATTTGTTTGCCTGGATATTTAAATGCTGTAAATTAGCCAAACTTTCGAGACTCTCTATCATCTCTATGTGATTCATTTGCAAATCTAATTCTTGCAAATTAGGTAATGAATAAAACACACCCTTTCGTATTATCTTCAACAAATTTTTCTGTAGTCGCAAATCTCGTAATTCAACCTAAAATATCAATATAACACGCATATATTAAATGATAGAGTATACATAACTGATGAATTTATGAGATTATCTTTTATCTAATTAAGTATATTTCTTTAGGCATTTTATTATAATTATTAGAAATTTTAATTCGTTTATACTGTATTAGAGTAGAATATATAAAGTAATAGGACTTTCTCTTTATTGATAGGAATCTCGTTTTATTTACTAAAAAATACTTAATTTTATAGTATTTACAAAGTAATATAAATTAATATGATTAACCAATTCAAAGAAAACCTAGAAATAATGTCCGCAAACCCATTTTTCCCCTTTCCTGAATTTTTTTGGAATACTTTTTCGTATTGTAAAATATACCATAATTACACCATAAAACTTTTGAGTTTTTAAATGCATAAAAATTAAATAAATGAACCCAATTTTTATTAATATGGCAATGGAATAAAGTATAACCAATAATTAATAAGTTAAATAAGTATTTGGTTATAGTCTTAAATATTCAGTAAATAATTCTTCGTCCTTTAAATAAAAACGTGCCGAAAAATATAATTTTTGCAACTTTTTTCGCGTATTAGATTTCTGATAGAAATAAGTTATGCAAAGTTATATAGTACTGCACTAGGATTCTATAAATAGACCATAAATATCTAAAAAACTTCTGGTATATATAGCACGAGCAGTATTGAGAGCAAGATTTATATGCGCTCAACGCATCTTTTGATGTATAATATTTATGACATCTACTAATCTATAGGATATACGTCCGGGCTTTTTGACCACAGCACGCAAAATTATTTTCCGGAAATTTATTTTATTAGAAAACCAAATACCAGTATAATTTTATATTTTCATCAATAGGGGAATATCGTTTGGATCATGGATTCCTCTAAATAAAAATCTTTTCCACAAACTCGATACACAATAAATTCTACATTTTTCTTATTCTAATAATAGTGCACAATATTATATATTAACGTTAGAGCTTTTTCGAACTTTGTTCATGAAACATAGTCTGTCAAAATAGTCAAACATAGTCGCTCAATAGCAAACAAAAATTATTAAAAATAAGTGCTGTGTTTATAGATAAACAAGAACGACAAATTCATAGAGAGCTTAATTTCTGTTAGTCATTAAATCTTTATTTTTACTTTCATATCTTTAAGTTTATTGAGTTAAAAGCAAATATTTCATTCAAATCAAAGACAACTGTAATTAAATCGTAAGCTAAAGTCTACTGCGCACATATGGATGGAATGGCAAACAAAATCAGAACCATAAGCTCGACTACTTTCTGAGAAAGTGAGCTAAATTTAAATGTAATTAAATAAAATGCTTTATAAGAAAAATAATTTATTATAAAATCTGTATTAATTTAAATATAATTAGTTTTCAAATTGACTGAATCGAGTACTTAAAAAGTTTATACATTAATGCTACCAAAAAGCTTTTCAACCAAAAAAATAAATAAACTTTCTGTCATCTATGAAATTTAACTTTAAATCGTTACATAGAAAGCAATTGAGCAATTGGTAGAATTCGAAATAAAATAGAATGACGCTATTGATCGAAGTTTATAAGTTTGCTCAAACTTTGCCGAAAAACAAAAAAAAAACCTAAAAAAGATTGCATATTATTTGATTTGGTGCGCGAAAGCCCAAAACTATTCTTTTTAGTAGCTGTCAATATATAGAGTTTTTAAGACCTCAACGTGACCAGAATAAAGTATTGGATTGAATGAAGATGAGTGAGCAGTTCCGGCCATTTCTTGCATAGCATTGATATCAAAACTAACTCTACGGTAACACAAAAAGGCAATATTAACTTTTGCATGACACAGAACTACATGAAAAGGATGCTCAGAATGCCCATTATAGCTATGACAAGATTTGCCGTATAAAAAAGAGGAAAAATAACGAGTGAATAGATATATAATAAATACTAAAAAAAAGAAATGCATTGAAAGGAAGTGATGTGAATGGTAGACATAACACATCTAGTCTTTGCTAGTAATATATTTAGACGGAATGCTAACTCGTAAGCTATTATTCAACTCGTTTTGTACAGAGGGTTCACAACACCATAACAAAGTTATTTCTCAACAAAGCATACCATTCGCATGAAAATCTTCTTCTAATTTGCTATTATTGATCATTTACACAAAACTCACAAGAGTCTCTACTTCGGCTAATGTTTTATATACTGTATTATCTATTCTCCTCCTTTTTCCTGTAAATGTCAACTTAATCTTAGAATTTGTGTGATAGCAAAAAATATAAAGGGATTGGAAGCGATACACTATCAAAGCGCCAGATTTGAAATTGCCGTACAGTTTGCGCGATACGGCCGTACAGTTTAAGTCATCTCTTGCGTAAATACTGGTTGAAAGTTATATAGACTTTAAGAATGTACCAAATGATTGCACGACAATATAATATAAGTTATATTTCATTTTAGATATGGGATCAGTAGCTCACTAAGCATGACATGACTAATGGCATCATCAGAGCTGCTTGTTGTTGAACTTCTCGTGTTGATGACAATTTAAGATTAATATAATGTTGGTTAAAGATCTTAGGGTAGAGCGAGAGGAAGGGAGGGAAAGATACCCAAAGCATAACAACGCTGAATCACACACAATATGCCAATATCTTAAATATCACTCTATTTTTTATTGCCACATTAAATGAATGCTTAAATTTCCATACAATGCTAATATCGCAAACCTAACCATAATATCATAAGCTATTAATGCATACTAAACTATTTTGCATATTTATGGCATGATATGCGTACTTTTCCTTATCTTCACCAATGAATATATTTATCGGGAGGAATATATTTTTTACAATCATTCTAAAGACTAAACTTTAAAGTATAACTTTGTTTATCAAAAAAAAGCTATTTATACTGTAAGCTTGTACTTAAAAAGTAATATAAATAGATCACACTGAATATATACTAAAAGTGTTATTCATTATATCATAATATATTCGAATAAAGCATTTCTCTATGACATTCAATATCATATTTTGTTGGTAAATCCATTTTTCTTAAAGTTATCAGTTGCCAATACATAGCTCGACACAACTGACTGCGAGCATTAGTGACAATGCGCTATTTTCAGTGCGCGATATAATAACATCATAGAATTGTTTAGCCATCAATACTAACATAAATGCAACAGTAATTTGATTCATTGGTCAGTGGCATACTCTTGACTCAAACTTTGTTGTTACTGCTTCTATTATTACTATACAAACAAATGACTAGATATCTATTGAATATATTTCTTACATTAAAAGTGAATTATTTTGTTAACACACTTTTTACAAATTACGGTCAATAAATAATATTATTTTATTAAATTGATACCAAAAGGTTAGTTTTAGAAATAGCCAATAGAAAAGTTAGAATAACGATTCTAAAATTCTCAAACAAAAATTGTTTATGTCAAACTTTATTGCACTTCAAAAAATGTAAGAATAAGCGTACCTTCACTGCATTTCGATAAATTAATTTTTATAAATAGGACATAACCCCCATTTTCTAGTGTTTTTGTACTATTAAAATCAACATTTAAATAATTTTTTAAAAAATAACTTCAACTCAGTTTTATTATTTTTTGAAGTTAATTTTTTATTTTACTTTAAGAATCAATCCAAAACTCTAAGGGGATTAAACATTAAATCTGCAACAAAAAAACATTCTTGTATTTTTTGAAAACAAAAAAATAAGCAGACATAAATATAAAATCTATGAGCGTTTTGCTAAAACAATTATATAGCTTATGATTAATAGAAATATGCCAAAAACATAATCAAACAAAACAAATGTTCGTTGTATTATATACCGTTTGAATTATATGTTCAAAGTCAAAGCAATTTAAAGTAAATGGGTTTCGCTTTAAAAGTTTAATAAAACTTATTATTGGTTAAAATGCAAAAATTGAACATAACTAATAAAATCTATGGTTGTTAATATTTAACTCTAATAATAAACTCAAACGTTAATTATTTAATCACTTTAACTGAATATTTTTATTAAAATTTGAAGACAGTAAAAATCTAAGAAGAATAATACAAATCTCAATAATTGATTAAAATGAATCCTCTGGTAATGTTATTTAAATCAAATACATTTTTTCCCAAAAGTACATAATTTTTCAAACAATAGATTTATTATGGATATGTTGTCTAAATTAAATAAAAATGCAGATTTAGGTTGTTTTGCGTAACATTGGTACTCTCTGTGCGCAGTTTATACCATCACATAATCTAAATATAAAGGACATATTTCATAAGAGCAAAAAAATAAATGATGGTACGCATACTCTGTTATCTAAAAGTAATATATTTGAAGACAAATCGAGCAAATCTATCTTGAATTCTTAAAATGTGCATATCTTTTGCTACTTTTATGACGCCGGGCAGAACAAAATACGGAATAATGTTTTCATGGAAAGAGTGGAAAGAGCGAGATATTGAATTTTTTCATTTGTACGCTTAGAATATTATGTAAGACAGCAGTAGTGCAAAAGTCACAACGATATTGCACTCGATTTATATTAGAAAATTTCAGTCAACTTTTTCTTTTATTCCCATTTTCTTTATTTTCTTCCCTTTTTTTTGCTGGATTTCTATTGAAATTGTTTTTATATCTCCCACAGCGATATGTACGAAAATCACACAAAAAATGATAGATAACGAAAATTTCTGAATTAGTTTGGGAACACTTGAGTTATAAAACAATAATAGTTTTGGCCAACGCGGGAGTGAAATCTATATTTAACTTATAATTAATTCAATTATACGTTCGGTACGTATAAGAACTTATTAATGGCACACAATGGCAACTAATAAATGCTTAATAAATTAAATCGAAATAGATATCGTTCAACAGAATCTAAACAGCACTGTCAGCAGGATTGCAATTATTTTCCTTTTCATCAATGCGTTGAATGGGTCCAAAAAGAAATGCAATCTATATTTAAGCAAAAGGAAATCCAATTTTATGGGCCACTGAGTCATTGGTGTCGCAAACGAACTTCACTGCTAATCACATCTTAAGATACTGCTGTCACATTAAAATCCGTTTTCGTAAATCGTTCATGACTTCTAAATAAAACTTCGTTATACTAAATTGGTCTTTATTTATGTTAAATTTTAATTGGTAATTATACAGAACAAAACTCATGTTTTTAGCTTAAGGATTCTATAACGACGTAAGGTAAGAATTATACAAATATCACAAGGTTTCTATTTTATAAAAACATTGAATTCTTATTGATAGGGACATGATCATGCATGGCATCGCATCCTTAATCAAGATTGCATCGTAATCCTATTTAATTGGTCACAGCATTAGGTTTTCTCCAAATGTGTTGCTGGGAACACTAGATTGAATTAAAATACTGAGTGAGTCGAAAATACATTGTCGTCTTTCAAGATTAGAAAATACTGTAAGAGTACAAGTATAGAATCGAAAAGATGTAATTTCCGGAAAAAATCAAAAATATTTAGGAGTTGGTTAAGATGAAAAATTTCAAATATTTCTAATTTAATATAACTTTAAAAGTTTCACAAACAAATATTGCACTCAATTTATATTTTGATTCAATTCATATACAAAGGAATAAAAATGCTAAAATTACAGAGAACCAAAATTGAGGTTTTTCTGGGAGCAATCCTTAATGGTTCGCCTTAATCGCATTAATTGCATTGACATCTTTGCATTTGCAACCATCTTTGAGGTAAATAACCAAAGAAAAAAAACAATTATAATGACTATATACACAGTGATCTGCTTATTGACGATTTTCATTACGATTTATCACTTGGTATCGTCACAGTAATAGAGCATGATTCGAACTTGCTTTTCCGTACTCAAATTAATTGTGTGTGGGTTTATATCGGTCACAAATACATGGGCCACTTGGCCACCAAACAGTACTCTCGCAAAAACATATTTATGAGATACAGCTATTAAAAAATAATTTATTTACGAGATTATTATTATTTAAATTCAACCAAAACATTGAAATAAAATGACTGGGATATATCAAAATTTAAAATTTTAAAAGATATGTGTAAATATTCAAAGTAAATATTCAAAGAGCAAGCATATGCACTTTTTATAGAAAGATAAAAATAATGTAATGTTTACATTAATAATTTACAAAAGCTATTAAAAAGTGATTTGATGTTTTTTTCAATAAAATCGATGAGTTTAGAAAAGGTTTTCTGCAAAGTTTATCTAACTTTCAACGCAGAAGTAATATATTAGAAATGATATGATATGTGCAGAATTTTTCTTTAGAACCGATTTCAGTTCTTTTGATATATACTTTTGAGTAGCAATCATATGTCACTAAGAGTAATGTTCAGTCTAGTGGACGAAAACTATACGCAAACAATACATACTCGTAAGCTATTGTTACGTTTGATACGCAATATAACTGTTTGATTATGTGCAATATTATTGAAGAGTTTTTGTCTGAATATATGCCTATAAGACTGTATATACACTGTATACTGAAGTATACGGTTGCTAAATAGAAATTTAGTTCTATTTAGGTTGACATACGAACTCGATAGCTAACTTTTATTCAATACACAACCTTCTCTAGTATAACAAGCGCAGTGAGTTTGGAGCGCAAAACTGACTCCCACGAGCAATTAAGACTGTGTTGAAACGATTACTGCCTCTTTTGATCATTAGATCACGGACTTAGAAGTAAACACCTTTAATGCACTCTTTTGTTTTCCTCAATGGGTTCCAATAATAATAAACTTAAAATATGATTTCGGTAAATGTACTGTACAAATATAACTTACACGTTCGGATTATTAATTTATAAATATTAATAATTATTGATACAGAAAAATACAATCAATTCTCTTGTGTGAGAGCGTGTTATTGTTAAAGCAATATAAAACAAAGTTACAAAAATGAAACGCAAAGCCCTATATATATATTTCCAGTCATCACAAGCTCTAAATCATTCAGTTAAGGATCGCCGCACACCATCCGTATATTTATTAGAGGTTCGGGATTAGGTTTAGTGGCAAGTTTTTTGAAATGGTATTTGAAGTTTTTTAGTCACTTCACTAAATCATTCAGATAACATTTTTCCGAATTAAGTTAATAAAAGTTGCATATTCTAATGTAATATAATAACAGCTCTTGTGTTTGAAAGTTATATAATGGAATAATATTCTGGGGAATTGTTTGTCATTCTGAATTAAATGACAATCTTATAGAATTTGACAATTTAGGTTAAAAATGCGAACGTGAGTGAATCGCTAAGTAATTTTATGCTTAATTTTCAATAATATTCAACAATTTAAACAGAAATTGATTTTTAATAAACTTAATATTTTACTAGACAGTAATGCACATTTTAATTAAGACTTACGCTAATTTTAATTAAATTAGCAAAATATAAATAACATTAATAATAAAAATAATAAAAAATTAAGAATATTTTTCAAGATCAAAATATATACATAAAATTATTTGTCGCTGTTTGTTATTTTAAGCCCTAATTATTCAATTTTTAATTTTGCTTCTAACATGTAATTATTATAAATTTTAGATTTTTGTATTAATTAAATTAAAATCTGCATAAGTAAACTATTAAATTTATCGAAAAAACATATTTCTTCGAAAATACATAAGTAAAGCTTAGTCATTAAGCTAATAGATTAAGTCAATGCTTTTCTATTAAATTACTTTAAATTTATCAAAAAATTAATTGAGATTTCTGTGAATTTTCATAAATTAATTTAAGCTCAAAAAACTTTTAAACGTAAAAAATATATTAAAAAATCAGTTTCATACCAATTCCTGAAACACTCCAGGTTCAAGTCCAGTGTCAACTATTAAATTATTATCCAAATAAAGAGATTGGAGTTTATTACAGTTTTTAAGAAGAGTGGGCTGAATTAGTTTCAACTCGTTATATGAAAGATCAAGTGTGAGCAAATGGTTTAATGAGTGAAAAGAATTATGAGATAATGAATTAATTGCATTATGTTGGAAATAGAGCACAGAAAGCATAGCAGTGTTAATGAATGTCTGGTTTGTGATTTTCAGTACGTTATTATGCGACACAAACAGCTCTTTCAAGTTCGGTAAGTTATGAAACTGAATATCGTGTAAATGGTTGTTACTCACATCAATAGTACGCAAATTGTTGTGATTATTCAAGTCAACAATACGTAAATTATTTCGACTTAAATCGATAGTTTCTAAATCAGTTAAATGCACAAATATAGAGCTATCACGCAAAACAGTTAATTTATTGGACGCTAACGATAGTGACACTAATTTAGGCATCGTTATAAAACTTTTCTGGTCCAAGTGATCGATTTGGTTTGATTGAAGGTCCAAATTTTTTAATACAGTAAACCGAGTGAAGCCATCGTCAGGAATCTGTGATATTTGATTCGATTGAAGCTTTAATATCTTCAATTTTCTAAGCCTTCTTAATGCGATCAGTGGAAACCATTGGAGTTTGTTACTGATCAATACTAACTCCTCTAATGTGTTCTCGAGACCACCAAATGAGAATTCTAGTAAATTATTGATTTTGTTTGCTTGCAAATTCAAGCTAACAATTGGTAATCCATAGAACGCGTACGAAGGGATCTCTTCGATATCATTTGACTCCAGATCAAGTGTCTCTAAATTTTTCAGTTTATTGATTGACTGGTGCGGTATTTCCTTCAACTTAGTATTCACTAAACTTAATGTCTTTAGCGTTGCCTCTAATCCGTCGAATGTTTCCATTGATATATTATATAGCGATGGGAATGTAATGCGTAACTGTTCTAAACGCGTGATATTCGTAAACAAACTTTCACTAAATGAAAGACGACTTTGATTCATGTTGTATATGCTAAACGATTTAATTGGTTGCGATTCGATTAAATTTAACACCTCTTTTATTTGTTCGAACCCCGTTATTCTGCATTCAACGAATAATCCATCATCAACGCCATAGCCATAGCAAGAACACCATAAGTGATGCTTAAGCGGCGAACATCCATAACCAGTATCTAATGATTCATTAGCGTTACCGTGGAATGCCTTCGGCGCAGGCAAATGTGGTAAATGTGGCGCAATTGTTTGCATTGTTGTACATATCACGTGAAACAGTATACCAATTACTTGCATCATAGTTAACTTTATGTCAATAACACAGCTCATATCTCAGACCTATCAAACACAAATATACTACAAAATTATATATTATTTTATGTGATTTATGAGCTAACATTTTTTAATGATTTTAACAATCCATCTATATATTATTAAATTAAAGTTATTTTTATATATTTTTTAAATGACTATTTAAAAATTTAAAATTAAATTTGAGAATAACCAAAGCGTGTTGGAATTTTATAAATTGGTTAACAATAATAATTTTCAAACCATATCTGCAAAACTTCGGCAGTTTACCCGATATCATCAACTTATTTTTGTAAGCATTATTTTTTGGCAGAAAACTTCCAAATTTTGAGTATGGGATGGATTTTGGGGGTCAACACTTCCTCAACCTCCTTCTGTTTGACGGTGAGTCTGTATTATACAAACAGCTATATATGCAGTACTCATAAAACAACTACAATACAATTCTAGGATAATTCTTTCTGTGATTATTATTTTAGTATAAAATAAGTGCTTAGAAATTTGAAATTACAATATTTGCTAATTTATTTTGCATTGTTTAAAAAGATATTTACAAACATATTACAAAACATCTGCATTGTATTATAATTTAAAATATTTTAATATAAACTACTTATTAACATTTAATTTAATTAAATTAATTTTTTTTTGCAAATTCCTATACAATGTAGTTAGTCTTAAAATTTAAATTTGGCTTAATTTAATTATTCTCCCAATAAATTTTATAACAAAAAATTCAACAAATATCCACATTGTTTGTGTTTGAGGTAAAATTTATATATAAGTTTTATATTAATATTGTTTATCAAAGTTTTTTATAACACCCTAAAGTAGAACTAATATTCATTTCAAAAATACTTTTAATAGTTTATCTATCATAAAACTAACTATTAAAACGCTTAAAACCCCAATAAAATAATAAAAATATAAATAAAAATTAACGTTTTATTAGCATATATGTATTTTATTGCATTTATTTTATAACATATACCGTAAATCGCAAAACTAAATTTTTGTCACTTTCTACGATTGACCTTTTACTTACTGTTTAGAAAGTGAAATCAATGAAAATGACAGTGAAAAGAAAAAATCACGACAATAAACTAGCTTTAAGTCAAAATAAGTGCAATTAAACGCACATTACGATCGATAAACACATAAAAATATTTACGCAATTATTTATTGAATTGCAATTTATTGAATCGTAATAAAAGAGAGGCTAAAAAATGAGGGAATTATTAAGAATATTAACTTAATTCTTTCTATAACGCTTAACAATTTCAAGGATTATTTTTTTCAATTTTCAGTTAATAGTATCAAATAAACTTCAAGTCACTTACTTGGCTTTGCAAATATGTGGAAAGCATTCGGTTGTATAACTTATACGCATCATTGCAATCAAAATAGTTATCATCTGCAATAATGTTGATCAGTTTGAAACTTTTAAATATTGTAAAGTTTTAAGAACCACAGTTTTCAAATTTGTACGTAAAAGCTAACCAAAACTAGTATTAAATTCATCACAGAATTCATTGATTTGTAATACTTTTGTACTAAAGATTTTAATATGTAGAATAGATAATAAAAAGTAACGAAAATAAATTTAAAAAGTAAATTAAGTTAACTTTTTTTGCATTTTTATAAAATATAACCCAAATATACAATACAATAAGTTAAACAAGAAAGAAGTGGTTTTACTATATAATGAATCAATTTATACCGCAGAATACGGAGAAATTCTTTATAAGAATATCGCATGCGCTTTGTTCCTTATATTAAGAATAAAATAATAGTATAGTAATACACTCTCGTGAACATCAACGAAACTATAAAAAACAGCATAAATTAATAACTATTGTTACATTGAAGAGGTGATTGTACGGTCTACACCCGAATAATGAAAAAAATGATCCAAAGAAAAACAAGCAGGATTTCATAGAATAATTGTTAGTGAAAATTATTGTCATTTAAATAGTAATTTTAGCCATAAAATCTAAGCTTATATTTTCAATTATGATTGGGAAACCTGATAGGATTAACCAATACAACTTTTCTCTTCTACTTTTATACTTTTACTTTTTTCTATTTTTTAAAATAAATGATTTTTTTTAAATTGTAGATACTAAGCAATAGTTTTTAAATTTTGGGTATTTAAGACATTATTAACCGAAAAAGGTATTCACCAAAAATTTGGATCAATTAGATTCAGATTAATTATATAAAAATAATTTTCGTTTCTCTCTCTCTCTCTCTCTCTCTCTCTCTCTCTCTCTCTCTCTCTCTCTCTCTCTCTCTTTCTATCTCTTAATAATTGTTGCTGAGTGTGTGTTATAGACATAAAAATGAATTAATTGTTGATTTGAATCGATTAAAAACTTTCAAAAGTTTAGCAATTTATTGAAACTTTAAAGGTTTTTTAGTTGATTTAAACTTCACAAGAGTGTATTACTGTAGTGCATTGAAATACGTTTTTGGCGCATGCGTGCTATGAAACAGGTTTCACTGGATTCGTTGCTATAAAATTGATTTGATTTGTATTTAAAAAAACATTTCATTTCTCTTTTAAACTTTTATAGTTTATTATATATTTGTTTTCTAATTGTGTCAGTTTTCAAAAAAGGAGATCTGAATGCGTGACCCATTTTACTTTATTTAGTTTACTTACGCTTAGTTTGGAATAAGTTTTGGGAAACAACAACGATATCAAACGAATTCATATATAAATACGGTAACGATTTGTTTCCACAATGATTTGGGCGTTCAATAGCATTAACTGGTGGTTTAGTTTGATTTATCTATTGGTTAAATGTTCGGAATCCACGAGTTTGGTATCAGATGTTCACATAAATTGTAACAGTAATGACATAATGGTGACACTGAACACTCCGAGTGCTTTCAATGGTATGATATACCCAAAAGGATTATCAAAGAACTCGAGTTGTATGGTCGAGTATTCTTCCGTTTCCAATATCTCATATAAGTTGCCATTACGTTCTTGCAATACAATGAGCACCGATGTTGTGAGTATTTGTTAATATATTTATTATTGTAAATGTAATCAATTAGGTATACATTACGCCCACACCACACACACACACACACAAACAGTTAAAAATGTTCGTACTTTAAAATACTTTCTAATAATAATATATTAAATTTGACATAATAAATGTTAACGTATTTTATCAAAATCAAAAAATAGTTAAGGGTTGATATTCAAGTTTTTTTTAATCAACGATAGTAAGTAGCCTTAAGAAATTCACAGTATATTAAACTATAATAGAAAAAAACGCTTAAACACTATATAATATCAATGTTTTGATCATAAAAATTATTTTTTTACCCACAATTACTAGAAAATGATAAATTTAATTGGCTTAACGTTTTTTTATATTGAATAAAAGGATGATGGAGTGGAATACTTTAATACTGTTGTGGTTCAACCCCATCGGCGTCTCGTCACTAACCAAGGAAGAGGTTATCACATTAGATGTAGATATCAAACCAGAGAGAAGAAAATCTCTAATGGATTTAATGTCAGGTAAATAAACATATCAATATGATTATGATTATGATTATCAAATATAACTGCATAAATGCATTTTTAATGTCATTTTTGCCAATCATTAAAAAAACCGAACCCAATAATTTGTTTCGATAAAATTAGCGAAAAAAAGTGTTTTAGATTTTTATGGGATTTTTCAAAGTGAAAGCATTTATAAGCGAAATTTTTATAGCCATATGCCTATAAATAATATAAAGGAAATGAACAATTATTTTGGTTGACATTCAGTGAAAAAAAGTCCTTCAAACGAAACGCATCTGTAATGCATCACGAAAACTGAAAAAAAAACTTTTTTACACAATTGAATTAATATTTATTACAATTTTTACCTTAACTTTCTCACTGTAAATGTTGCGCGAAGATCGTTCTCTGTTATTAATAAAAATGAAGAGCTGTGAGCAAAATAAAGATATTAAGTGTTCGAGAAATCATTATATGAATATTTTGTGGTAAAATGCATGAATATTTTTAGTATAGATGAAACGTTAGTTATTGGCCAAACAGATGTTAACTCATTTTCATTTAACAATAAATTAGAAACTTAATATGAGTGTGATTTAAAAATACTTGAGTTCTCACGAATGCTTGAGATTTAAAAGAAAAATAATAATCGGAAAATAATCAGGTTTATTCATAGGTAGATTTCTATTGATTTTCTCATTCAAATGGTAAAATATTTCGTAATCGATGTGCAAATATTTAGACAAAATGTTTATAATGAAATCGTTAGATAATATGTTAATAAATGTTTTTATAGAGGGAGTGGAGTGACAAAAGGAATTCCGTAAATGCTTATTAACTTTTCCTCCATATTATTAAGATTTACTTTTTACCAATTTTACCGCAGTTTTCTAGTTATTTATTCAATTATAATTTTGCATATAAATTCATTTTTATTTTTTATATCCATTTTATTTTGTATACTTCATTAAAATTATATTGGAATGGAAAAGCGTTTCTAACTGTCAAATATAACGTCATTCTGATTTAATTTATGCATTTTGACGCAATTCTTTTGTTAGCATAATCGTGAATATTGAACAATATATTAAAATTCTACAAATATTTAACCATTTAATTTTAGTATTCTAAAGAACTTTTCAGTTTGTATTTACGCGAACAAATTCTTTCAGAAGAAAGTTATTTTCTTAAAAAAACTTACTCCGTTTTTATTATGATATTATGTACAAATATTTTAGAATACACGTACAAATAATATGCGTGTGATTTAATAGATCGTTTTTTAGAAATGTTTTGTAACGCGTATGTATGATTTGTATGTTTGCATTCGAAGAAAAATACTTCGCCTAATAATTACAGTAACACACAGTACTATAAAATCTCTCTCTCTCTCTCTCTCTCTCTCTCTCTCTCTCTCCTCTGTTTTTTATTTCACTCAATTCTTCAAACGTTGAGTATTACGATGTGAAGGTCAAAAGAAGAATTGCGACGAAACATATTACGATATCCAAACTAAAAAAGGAAAATTTTCAATTTACAAAGATTGACAATAAATATATCGTTTTCACGTTTTATTTTCGTTTTTACCACTGAAACTTTCTTCGCTTACCTCATGTATTTTTTTAATTTTCTTTATTTTATGGCAAATATATTTTATTAGATAAAACTCATTTAAATTATTTATTAGCGTTTTCCCCAATAGTCTACATTTATTTGAGAGCTTCTTTGAAATTATTTTTGTTACGTTTCATTTATTTTTTTATTATCGCAGTATCAGTCGAGCGTAAATTTTGTATAACTCTTACTAAAATTATTGAATCGATTTCGCTGCTCTACAGTAACTTAAAAATAACTGCTGTAAATGGCGAACTTACTATTCGTTAACTTTTTATTAATGTTGATAGTAATTTTCTGGCCATTATATGATGGTATCTATACTAAACAAATGTTCCACAATTTTTTTATATCAAAACAGAAATAATATGAACCGCACAAATATTACGAGAAATTAAACCTAGAAACTCGAAACTCTAGTTTTGACGGTATTATATTTTGAAATTGAGAGGACATTGCAGCACTTCGATTCTTGCGTTACAGTTTAATTTGATTCCCTAATCTTTTAGAACATGGCTTATGAGATTAAATTTAGATTAGTTTTCTGTACAGACGCGTTGCTGCGATTCAAAACATTTTTCGCTATCTATCAATAAATTTTGCTTTCAAATCTGCAATGACATGAAGTCAGAATTAAGTCGATATAAGTTATACATTTCGTAGAAATTGCGAGAAATCAGGTTTACGTCTCAGACTCATTAATTTTATTTTGAAATTTTGTCTTAACTAATAAAGATTTAATACAAGAAAAAACATTTGCCGTCTTTAAAGTAAAGCACATTTCGGTGAATTTAAAATATTTGATATTTGAGCATTAGTTAGTTGATAAGGTTGTTGCCACACAATTGCTTTCCAAAATATCTTCCTTTTTTATTATCTTTGGTTTTGGTATTATAAGTTTTATTTTCATCGTTTCTCATGCATAAAATATATTTGCTTTGTTAAGTTTTTTGCGTCTTTTTAAAGGATATTCTCGTGTGAACACTCTTTAGAATCAATCATAATTGATTCCTATATAAATAGTAAAAAAATCAAAAATAAATTGGAATTAAAGCAGACAATAAAAGTATTCGAGGAAAACTATTTATTTTTTTCGGGGGAAATATCTCGTTAATTACTCCATACAAAAGTTTATTTCACATGTGATTATTTGCTGAGATAAAATGTTTTGTATTATTTTAGTTTTATCCTTAATAATATTTTACACCGTATAGATAGGAGAAACGCTTTTTATCGTTTTTAAATTTAATAAAAGTAAGTTTTATAATAAATTCAAAACTTATTACTATCGAGCGATAATAAATACTATGAATAAATTGCTAAAAATAAAATATGTAAATCGAATTCAGATATAACGAGTATAACAAATGATAATTAGACCTTACATGCAATATTATTTCATCGATATAGAGTCATATTCGTGTATTAGTTATATGCATAAAGGCAGTGTGTTCCACATTCCGATGTTCTGGGGGAGAGTGTTCTTTCAAAATTTCAAAAATATCCATATCCCCAAATTACTCGCTTTAAACAAAAAATATTATCTACATTTTGGTGAAAAATTTAGTGATATTTTGACAAAACTGATTTTTGGGTTGTGGATGGGGTACATTCTGCCCACACACCCATTTGAGACACACTGAATTAAAGGGAAAATTGGCTGTTGAGTGTTGGCAAATATGCTCATTTGCTCTCTTTGGCTCATCTCAATTAAGTGAAATTAAATATACGATAGGAAGTGATTCAAGATTAAGGACACTCAGGTATCTGATCTTTAAACTAGTTATACAGGAAGAGTCATTAAAATTTAAACTTTCGAAAGAAGTTAATGTAAGAACTGAAAAATTTGACTAAGCATTATTAATTCATGTGAAACCACTAGACTGTAATAAATACAATTTTCTATTAAAGTTATTTAATTTTTTTATGATTACATAAAAATTGAAATTTTCTCCGCGTTTTTTTTAATTAATACCGTGTTTCGTTCATTACTATCTCTTTAATAGCTTTAAATTGATGACCTTTATCATGACTGCACACAATGTCATTAATCAGTTTTAGTTTAATAAAATGTAGAAAAGTTCAATTAACGTGACATATTTGATATACGTGTTGCAGACACATCTATTTTATTTAACGCATGCATATTTTTGAAATAGATTTATTGCGAAACGCGCCGAGAAATATAAATTTTGCTTTTCTTTATTAAACTTAATAAAAGTAATATGTTTTTTAAGACGGTTTCGAAATTAGCTATTATTTTTGTTTAACATTCCGAGAAGGCTAAACAAGGCTAAACTTAGTGCCTAATTTGGGAGCGACTAATGCATAACATAACAGGTGATGCTGTTATGGCGCCTTTCTCTCTATATATATCCACCATCACTAGTGAATTATTTTTTTCAAATGATGCCTTTGATTGTTAATGGAATGTTGTCTAACATCATCATATATTAAGTGATTTCAGGCAGGAATAGGCAAAACATTTTTGTTTGAATCTTTTCAGCGTTAAAAGTAGCCTAAAATAACATGTATGCGTACGAAAAAGCTTACATATATTTTTTTTTGTTGCATAATTAATCAAAAATAGATAGAGATAAACGAGTTATAAGTCTAAGTTTAAATAATATTATTATGGTATATCCGCAAAAATAATGCTAAATAAATTATTTATCGATAATATTGTATGTTTTACTAATTAGTTGTTAAAATTGTGGAATACATTTTACACTTTAGTTACAGTCTAGAATTAGTTTATCTATTAGTTTCAACTTTTTTTATATCTTTTGTTCTTTATATGGCACAAAACTAATTTCGAAAAGTAGTCTAATAGAGAAAAGGTAATTTGTTGTAAATTACTTTACAGTATAACTTATTCAAATTGAACTCTATTTTTATAGCCTATTTATGCAATGGAATTATTCTTCTAATAGTCGTATTTTATTTATAGAATATGACTAACAAAAGCAATTTTTCGGAGTGTATAAGCATTTGTGTGCAAATCAAACAATTTCATGGAAAAATCAAATGTTTAATAGCGTTGGCTAAACTTGTAAGTCAGAGACCACATCCACATGGATGTGAATCCACTCGAAGTTCATTAAGTTCACAGTAATGAAAGTGTGCCTCTCATGACTCTTACTTAAAGTCATGTATTTTTCGAGTCTATTATATACATATATTTGACGTATCGTGTAGTTGATAACACTTCGTGAGAGTAGGAGTTCATTCTCTCCGGCATTTTTTAACTGTTATTTCCAGACCCTATACATAGCGTTTTTCTCGATTCACATAATTAGCAATTTTTTCTTACGCTGAATTAAAATTTCGATGGAAAACAAAATACGTTTTGGCGATACTTAATTCGCAGTTGAGACACATATAAAAATAGTTTCCTTAAACAAATGATTTTTAAATGATACGTTTGTCTATCAGTTTTTAAGTTTATTTGGAATTAAAGTGAATCTGTTTATCATCTGTCATGTAATGTTGTAATGCCGTAATGCCGTAATGCTATTGCAATCATCTCTACGTATAGCTAGACGTTGATGTTGATGGTCGATGTCGATGAACCTTTTTTTATGGAATGCTAGTTATAGCCATTGAAAGAGTCACTCGTATCAAGTAATGGGGAAAGAAAGTTATTCGTTTGGGGATCGCAAGGATGTTTATCGAACCCCATTCAAGGTCGACGACATTGGCTAAATCTTGCATAACTACTCGATATGTAATTTAATTCTAATAACAAAAAAAATTCACAAAATCATTGCTTTTAAGACATAGATTGGGCAATGAGTGTTTGAGTGTTTCGTTGCTTTCTATTTTTTTTTATTATTTCAAGTTTTCGGTTTTTTTCTGATCGCACTCACCGTCAGACCTGTTAGCATATGTTGTACGTAGTTATGCATCGGGTATTAGTTTCAACTTTATAGACAATTTAAGCTGAGAATCACAACAAAGCGTTACCTTTCGTGCATTACCTTCAAAATATATGTACGTTAAATATTGCCTCGGGTTTCCCATTATTTATTATTAATTCTCTTCTTTTTTTTGATAAATTATATGCAAAAAAATTCAAACGGAATTCTGTTCCGACAAGTATGACATTTATAATTTTATTTTAAACAAGGATTATATATTTTTTTAAATATTATTATGTGCAATGGTGTTCATTATTTCGAAACATTTTGTCCATTATATGAAAGAACAGGAAAGATGAAACTATTCTTTTGAAAAATATAATTTTACCTTGAGTTTCATTGCCATTCGGTACCAATTGAAAGCACCGCATAGTCATTACAATCTTAATAAAGCTTGTTAACAGAATGCCTTCGGGGCATTGAGATAAACATAGACACACACACACACACAACAGTACTGTATAGCTTAGACTCAATGACATAATAGAGCTTTGCGACAGTTGTATTATATTAATGGTTGAGAGTTGGCAAATCGAACTGTCACTTACATAAGATATGCCAATGTATGTGTGTGTGTGAACGTGAAGTTGTGTCTGTCATGCTTAACATTCACTTAAATCAATAGCTATGATATTGCACTCAACACGAATTTTACAATTCTTTATCTATATATATATAAGACTTATATCTTAAGTAAATCTATACTCTAATACTACTACTGTACGATATAACTTATTACAGAGTAACTGAAACCTAACTTTTATGTAACATTAATGAAAACTAGATTAGTATAAAAACTCATTTGGATATTATTTATACGTAACTTTTTAATAAAAGTTAATGATAATAATAATGTATGATGTTATCTCGTTATGACAGCATGATTGGTACAACTCCTGTTATGGCCACAGCACCGATGCCTTCTTGCTCAATGAAAATATATGTATCCGATACTACCAATGAAATAGTAGCCGAAAATGTGAAAATAGGAGACAAGCTTACACTTGCCATTTCGATCGATTATCAGGGTATGAATCGGAGTAATTTATTTATAGCCTATAAACTAAATATTAATTATGCCATGTTTAGACATATACGGAATGAAAGTTACAAATTGTCTGGTGAGAGATGGATTGAATTGGGGTGAACAGCCACTTATAAACGATGAAGGGTAAGATTAATACACTCGTATAGCTAACCAGTTAATTAGA
The DNA here is from genome assembly GCA_034700185.1 of Phthiracarus laevigatus. Taxonomy (NCBI): domain Eukaryota; kingdom Metazoa; phylum Arthropoda; class Arachnida; order Sarcoptiformes; family Phthiracaridae; genus Phthiracarus; species Phthiracarus laevigatus. The sequence continues at coordinate 45,523 of JAQIXJ010000160.1, forward strand.
AAATAAAAATCATATATTTTTTGCTGCTAATATACATTCGATGCAGTGTTAACGCGTAAGATATATAGATTTATCATTTTTATATCTATCTAGTTGTCCTGTCGATGAAGAGATAATGGGCCCTTTCGACTACACCCAAAACTTGACTCGTGCTGTAGTCTTGTTTCTCGCTCATAAATTTCCATACACTTCGTCCGTGTATTATCAATGCAACGTTAGACTGTGCTTGAAAGAGGGCGGAGGATGTGAGGATGTGGTCAGTATTCACTTGATAAACATTACAAACTTTTCGGTTGTTTTTTTCATTAACATTACTATAATGATTGATAGCCACCTGACTGTGATAGAAATGGTCGTAACTTTAGACGTCGTGAAAGAAGAGACACGAACGATGTTATCGAAGATGGAAGCTTAGCTGATGTTCGTAGAGATGATCAGCGAGATCTAAGTATCGAAGTTTATTCTGGTTTATACGTTAATGAAGCCGAAGACGAAGAAAATGAAAGTAAGTTACAGTTATGCGCTTATATTAAAATACTAAATAAATGTTGTTTTCAGTAAATTTACTTTATAAATATAAGTTAGAAAAATTTTTGAAGAAAATAGCGTGAGAATAGTTAGAAAGCGAAATTAATATAATTGCATTAGTAATTTAAATTTTCAATCCCAACTGACATGTCGTTTATTTTACAGTTGATGACTCCGCAACAAAGCAAGCGATCTCTGACGAAGAATTCTGCATTTCAATGAGAAAGTTCGCAATTGGAGTCGCAATAGCGAGCCTTTTATTAATGCTTGCTGTCATACTTCTTGTGGCATGCATTTTACAACGAAGAAGAAGAAGAAAAGGAGAGACAACCACTAGTGCCAGCAGTTCAATATATTCAGGGCCATATTCCAATCGAGCCTATAGTAGGGAATAGTTAATACTTATTATAGTTAAATAGTAATAGTAGTTTGAAGTCAATTAATGTAATGTAAAGTTTAAACTCATATCAACTCATATTTCGCTCTATTTCTGCCCCGATCTATACAGTTCAGCTGAGATTCATCGTATTAAATATCATCTTTACTTTATTAATCTCCTATTTATATAACGATTGAAACTATTTTAATAATTCATAGCTTTATCTCATCTGCTGTATAGATAGTGTCATAATCTCAATCGCATACTCGCATAACTTCATCAAAAACTGCCCAAATGTGTCTTTACTGACAATTCATTTGTTAAGGTGTGACAAAAGCAAGTCGTCATTACTTACTAGTAAACGTATAGCGTTTAGGTTTTTCCACTTTTATACTGTTTATCAAAAGCATTGACGACAGACACACCTAGAAGTTTACTTACATATTATTCATATGCCAGTCTTTTTAGGGATCTCTAACATTTACTTAACTTATAAAAACTGCGGCTAACAGACTATGTATTAACATTATATATACTGTGACTTACCTAATAAACCTCACAATCTTAACTTATTCATCATAATTTATTAACTCTAGGCTTCAGCTGTGATTTTTTTTAATTGAAATGTTTATAAAAAATTTACTGCTGTTTAATATCTAGATGAGATAAAAAACGAACAAAACAAAGTAAAAGTTACGATATTGATCTGAATGCAATTAAATGCTCTCTGATTAGTACTTTGTTAAAATACAACTCCTTGCGAAACAGCTTTTATTAACAATATTCAGTTAAATTGAGGTTAAGGCTTTTTCATTTCATTTCTGTTATGTTTATTGCCATATATGCACAAACGACTATTATAGTAATTGCAATTTGTATTTATTATATACACAAACCCACACTCTCTAACTCTTTTCCTCTCCACTCCTTTTTTAAAGTGTTTAATATGATAAACAACGAGTAAAATTATCGCATTTTACGGGACATTATTAAAAATATAGATTCCATAAAATGTAGCTAAATATTATATTTACCGTGCAAAATGTAAATATAATATACTGTATTAGGCGTTTTGCTTTTAAGTTCGTTCTACATTCGCAATGAAATTTTCTCACTACTATTCTAGTTAGTGTTTGACGGTTTTAAATGCGATAATTTGGTCCATTGTTAATGTAGCAAAAAGCAAAGTACGAATTGCGTACATTTGCATTTTCGCTAATTATATATGCGAATGTCCGAACAGTTAGTTCCTCAATACCATAATTATTAATTGTGCCTCATATTAATAATAAATTGTTCATAATTATTGTGTCATTTAATGATTTTTAAAGTAATCTCTTATGCAATTAAAAGCATAAAAGCCCGAAATAAAGGCAGCTATCGTGATGTTATAATTAAAACCCAATTAAAAATTTTCAATTATATCAATGGTTAATATAAACTTATTTGGGGTTAATTTGGTGATGGATTGGTAAATATCTTACATTTGTCCGGTGTATAAAAACAAAGTCATAATTAACGAAAAAAAACTATTGTCAAATTAATAATAAGCGGAATAAGTCGTATTTTTTTTTTGTTTATAAGTAAAGGAATAAACTATAGCTATAAATATAAATAAAAGTTTATAGAAAATAATTATCAAACATTGTATTAAAACAAAAACTAAATTATTAACTTAAATGTAAAAATGTAATTGTACTCAATTTTTTTACATCTGTTTTTATATAAAATAATATGAATATTTTTTTTGTATTTTTTTGATAATTGTTGTGATTTTTTTTAACTGTAATAATAATATACTTAGAAAAATGTTCAAAAATTGAAAAAAATAAAATAATTATTTTTTAATTTTTTAAAATAAAATCGTATATTCATTTCCTATTTCATTGGCATCGAAAATAGATTTACGATATGACCAAACAATAATAAATAAAATTGAATTAACGTTAGAAAAAGTGTAACCAATAATACATATTTATGAATTATTTTTGCGTGACTACACGCGCAAAACCTATATTGTAATCGAAATATTTTCCATTTACGAGTTTGTGTGTTAGACTCACGATATTTACTCTCGCATTTTCATAATTTATTGTATTGGGTATTGTTTTAAACGCAAATGTTTAACACATGCATAAACGTTCACTCATGAAAACGGGATCAGTTAAATGTTTTTTGCATGATTTTAATTACACGTTTAAATGTGAAAATAATGAAAATAAGATGCAATATTTGATTAGTTGTGGACATGTTTTAAAAGTTTAATTGCGAAAAAGGAATCCAAAATTAAAACTTTTAACCCATCAAATTCAAACAAAAAATCCATAATCCATATTCAATCCTTATTTATCCACTCATCCGCTACAATACTCACACTTAATGAAGTACATACATGTCTTGATTTAAAATTATAGAAATGAATGAGAAACACATTTATTAAAATCTCACTATTTATTTGGCTTAATCACAATTTAAAAATCACAGCCTTTACTTGAAGGACTTATATGTATGTATAACTTGATAACAGTCTTAAAATGATAATAAAAAATGAATGTCAAAATGTTTGACTAATAATAATTGACTGTATAAAAAATAAAATTAATAATGAATTGTATATACGGTATACGGTAAAGCTTATAAAAAGTAAATATGTAAATAAACGCAAAACAATATTTAAACAAAAACTAAGCGTTTGACTTTTTTAAACTTTTGGTAAAATCATTAATAAAATTATTAATGATATTTGCGTCCAATGATTGATGATTAGTGCCAATGGGACGGCCATTAAGAGCTGCCTCGGAATCCCATTTCCACACTATTCTCCTGCAAAATGTATACGAATAATCGGCTAATGCTTCGCTCGGAAATTCATATTTCGCTTCTCGTGTTACCAAATTTAAGTAATATGGCTTTGTTGAGCTCAGCTTAAGACTAGAACCACTCATTTTGGATATCCACGGGTTCTTTACGGTATTTATGATTAACAAGGAATAAGGAATGAAGAATCGGTTTCCACTATTCATTATATCACAGCATAATCTATTTTTGATCGGTTCAGTTGAGAATTGACGCCATTTAAACTTCAACAATAAAGTTTGGAAATTGACTAAATCGTAAACTTGTTTCACTCTAATGGCAGCGTATTCGGTTTGAGTGCTTTTTGTCACAG
>JAQIXJ010000161.1:0-49597 GCA_034700185.1 Phthiracarus laevigatus
CACGAAGTTTAGATTCCGAAAAAGAAACATTATAGTTGAAAAAGTCCAAAATTTCTTCACCTAAAAGGTATTTAATCATGACTTTTCGCTCTTTCCCATCCTCTTTGCTAATGTTAACAAGGAATGGATCCAACAAATTTTATCATTAACATCATTGTTATCATCATTAACATCATTATCGGTTAGATAATCGACATTCGTAGGCAGACATTCCCTAAATATAATGTATGTTAAATTTGTGTTAAGTATCCCTTCGATGGGAGAATGGCTAACAAAATTTATGAGTAAATAAATATATTTATATTATATATTTATATTATTGATTACCTTTCTTTGTTAAATTTTACTATAGGATCTTCAGGAATTATGTCAAACCAATCTTTAGTAACACTCATTTTAACGTTGATTTGTGAAAACGAAAGATCAAATATTTTGTAAAGAATATAAATTTATAATTTAATTGTATTAATAACTGCGTTAACAAAGAACTTATACACAAACGCGCGCATTTGCAATAATTATGACACCATAATCTAAAATATTAACGCTATTTCCTTTCAATGGCTAATGGGAAACCATAAACGACGTAATCAAATGTTATTTATATTTTATTTACAAAAAAAATTCCCTTTATGTTTATGTTATGATATCAAGTATGTTATTATTCTTAAATATCCCATCGACGGGAGAATGTAATAAAAAAATATGACGAAAAAATAACATAAATCTAACATTACCAATAATTTTGTTTTATCATTACTATTAAAATAGAACAGTCACTAAGTTATAAATAATTAATAATTGTGATAAAGACCTATTTCTAACAAAATTACCTATTTCTGACATATAAATTACCTATTTCTGACCTAATTATTTCCTAATTCTGACCTATAAATTACCTATTTCTGACCTATTAATAGTGCATTTTAACTGATATCAAGTATTTTGTTTTCTTAATTCGTTTAAATCCCGTCGATGAGAGTATGGCTCAAATACTTTGTAACAACCTATTTAGCATATATGTAACCTAACAATAACCTTTATGTATCCTATCAATAATTTGGTTTTGTCTTAAGATTACAAAAGAATAAATTGTAGTAAAGTTTTTAAGCCATACTCCAATCGACGGGATATTAACAAACAAACTTACTAAATATAGGTCACAAATGTCCTAATGATATAGACTAACTATATTTTTATATACGTTTTTTCTGGATATTAATGATATTGACTAACTATATTTTTAGATACATTTTTTAATACATGCAATGTTTAAACACAAAGGTTATATTTATCGTTTAAAATCACTGAATTGTTTAATATTTTGTTGTTATAATTGATATCTCATTGTTTAGCTTAAACGAATTAAGAATCTTTGGTGGGCCCTAGTTGTTGGAAGATCTTGATTGTGTTAAGATTTCAATAATAAGTTATTTCAATCGGTTCTATAATCAGTTAACTTCACAATAAGACAACTCTGCTGGTAGTTTTAATTTGTCAAGTAATATTAAAAGTATTGAATCAATCATGAAAAAATGTAAGTTTCCGTAATTATATGTTATGTAAAGGTTATTCATAAGATAAATATATGTTAATTAGCTTAGTATACTATAGGTCTTAAATAGTTCTACCAACATTTTAAAAATCACAGAATCGTTTACATTAATATCCCGTCGATGGGATAGTTAAAAACAATAACATTATTGATATCACAACACAAATATTTGTAACATAAACTGGCCTTTTTTATTAATTTATAACAAACTAACAAACATAAATGTAGCCTAACAATAATCTATGTTTAACAAATTTAACAAATTTGGTTTGTCTTAAGATTATAAAGGAATAAATTGTACTAAAGTATTTGAGCCTTACTCCCATCGTCGGGTTATTTAGGAATATTTAAGAATAATAACATACTTGATATCAGTTAATACACAATTTATTGTTTGTTTAGAATTTTAATACACAAGTTTTTTTAATTGTTTTATTAATTTATCCTTTTTTAATTATTATGTTGTTTTCCTTAGGTCACTCGCTACCAGATCTGAAAAGCAACGCCCTTTGAGATCTTGTAGATTATTAAAATCATTGAATAACGGAAACAGTCAGAGGAAATCTCTCGAAGATAAACTGTAACACTTAGCAGATATATTATACCCATACGCAATAATAACTTTGTATCTTATTTTATACTATAGGATTGATAAAAGAAAACTACAAAAAAATGGCGCTCAATCGGCTATCAATCAATCATCGACAACAACTAATAACTGTCCAACAATTACTATCTCTTCTCCATTACCAACATTTCCTGTATCATTAAGAAATCAATTTGAGCTGTAAGTGTTACAAAAATAAAAAGACACTTCTAGGTTATTCATAAATAATGGTTAGGTTATGTGTAATTAGACAACATATTCTAAACATAATCTGAAATATTCATTACATCAGTCGATAATGGTTTGATAATAACAATAACATAGGTCAGGTATAGGTCTCGAATAACCCGTTGATGGGAATGTATGGATGAAAATATACATTAATATTCATGTTTTATCATAGAGAAACACATTCCCAATACTCCGCTGATGTTCGAAAGAAAATAATGAATGAACATATTTTTACGTGTCCTGTAAAAAATGCACTTCGAAACCTAACAGTGTTACCAGCCTTATTGTTCATATGATTAGACAAAAACAACTAGAAGATCCCAAACATAAAATTAAACGAGACGCCCAACTGGCAGCAAATCGTATAAAAAATGGAAAGAGCCAGCACAAAAAGCAATTTTTCTTGCCCTACATAAACATTTAACAAGAATAGGCCAATTGCCTGTTAACGAAGAAATAGTCCAAATACGTAAAGAATACAGATTGACATTTTAAATATCGTAATCAAATATATGTTAATTAGGTTGTTTCATTGTTTTCAAACAGCATATTAATACAAATATAATACAATTATTGTGCATTTTAACTGATATCAAGTATGTTATTATTCATAATTCTCTCATATCCCGTCGATGGGAGTATGGCTTAAAAACTTTACTTCAATTTATTCTTTCGTAATCTTAAGACAAAACCAAATTATTGGTAATGTTAGATTTGTTAAAATTTTCAAAGTGCCATTTTGTTAACTCAAAATATTAGGTCGACGATAACTGTTTAATTAGTAATGGATTTTTTTTAAATATATGTTTGTTTTTTAAAATAGATCTAAATAAAATTTAAAAATGAGAAAAAATTCTTATGTATAGTCTGCACTTCTTATTTAGCCCGCATAATTTAATTTTTGAAAATTTCAGTTTATTTAATGAATTGCCCGCATGCTAATGTCGCTAAATTAAGGTATGAATCATTTTAGCTCACTATTTAAAAAAAGACGAGCTTCTGCTTTTGACACTGTCCGTCTGTGTGTCGACACTTACTTGACCATTGAATTTAACATTTATTTTATATACGTTTATTTTGACAAGTTAGAAAACTGTAGAATAATTTTATTACTGTATTCTTTGAATAATTTTAGATTAAACAAACTTAGATTAAACTATAAGAAAGTGAGCTCCCTGTGAATGTGTGGTTTTTGTTTGTATTACATTTTATAAAATTTTTGTCTGGTTAATCAAAATAATTCTATTCATTTATTCCATTATATAGAAAATTAAACATTGTAATAAATATTCCAATTGGAATCATTTACAGTTAACTTATACTTTGCCTTTTTAAACACTATTGATGTATACATTAAAATATTTTGATAGGTGTATACCATATATAATCCATATTTCCAAATGTTTAATACCGTTTTCGTTCGCATGTTTTCATATTAAATTAAATGTCTATTTCTATTAATAAATTTGGATAATGAAGGGTAAAAAACTGTATTCAGAGCCGCGAATGAATGTGTTAGAGTTGGCAACACATCTCAGACGAGAACACATATTCATCAATAATGAGAGACAACAAATGATTGGACTCAACGAAAAGGTAATCATAATACGATAATACGTTAATATGTTTTATAGTTATACAAATCAACGGTATATATCAATATACAGGTATTGAACACATCTTCGCGTCTGTTCTATACGGCATGGATTTCGCGCGAACAACGGTTTAATTTGGATAAGTTTGTGAGTCACGGTAACAGTGATTTACTGAATTGTTGCAACTCATGCAATGCTCTCGAAAACACTCAATTCATTGATAGCTACAAAAAATTGGGTAATTCTGAAACAACTATCGCCGAATTGATGTCAAGTTTGCGAAAGAATCCCCAATTACTGGCACATTGTTTGCTAACGGAAGAGAGACATAATTCGGAATTAATCCAATTAATATCGCAAGTGATTATGTCAAGCATTTACTCTCATTGTATACTGAATGAGGACAAAGTGCTTGCATTAAGAATGATGAAAGAAATCGTTTGCTGCCAATTGTCGCGCACTGATAATCCAAGAAGACTTCTTCGGCACAGTTCGTGCGCTTTTAGTCATATGTATCGTATATTTTCGGAGGAAATACTGGACGCAAAACCATTTCTTACTGCATCGCTTCACGACGCCATTATGCAACTGTTGGCCGAAGACGACCTCTTCTTAGATATTGACCCAAACAGAGCTGTCATGAGATTTGCTCCAAACGAACGTTTGCGACATTTCGGTAAAGAAGGCACTGCTCTCTATAACGACAATTTACTAAAATATCGCGTTTGGACTATTAATAAATTGGTTTCGTTTGTCAACAAATTTATTGAAGGCATACAAAACAATATCTTCTGTTTTCCGCAAAGTTTATCGTGGATCGTAAAGGAACTCTACAATACTCTGATTAAAAACAAGAGAATAGAAGTTCGCGAAATCGGTGCGATGTGTGCCGACTTGATATTCGGTTTCTTCATTTGTCCAGCAATACATAATCCAGATTTAATGGGTATAACCGATGCTTATGTCAGTCATATCGCGCGTTTTAATCTCATGCAAGTCGCGCAGATTATTCAAGTTCTCGCACTCTCCAAATGGGAACAAATCGACCCGAAATTAGACGATCTTTACTCGAAATTTCAAAAGGATAGCATTTCTAGTATATTTGATTTCATATTAGAAAAGTGTGACGAAGACTTGAACGTAGAAAATCAGATCACGGATATCACGCGTTTTTGTGTTCTTATTTCCGAGTTTGATCTTAAAAATTTGCTTAACTTTTTGAACGTTGTTAAACACGATATTATGGACGAAACTATGCAGAAAACGTTATGTAATTTACTGGACCAGATCCCCGAAAAGGTGTTAACCGATTTGAATTCGAAATTCAAGGCAAATATCGACGTTAATAAAACAATGATAAGCAGCTCACCTCGCTTTAGAAGAAGCATATTAAACAGAGTTACGCGAAAGAATAAGTTGAGTGATACGCATGATTCGCATCAAACTATGAACACCTCAAATATGGAAACTCAATCGCAAGCAACCAATGCCACAACTAATTTCCAAAGTTTTGATGTATTAATTATACCGATCGGAACGATACGTGAATGTCCGGGAATGTTAAACGAGGACAAAGTGTTGCGACTCGAACAGCAAAAGCGCCACACAAAAGTGCGACTTAATTTGGATATGTTATTGCCAAATAACAGCGAGGAAACGGAAAGTGTTGCGAGTGCTGTAAGTGGTAGTGAAACGCCAATCGAAAAGAGGACTCGTTTCTCGTTATCTCAAGATCAAGAATCTATCGGCACAAGTGATAATCTTGAGGCGATTTCTGAAGCAGCCTCTAATCATTCGGTTGAATCTTCGATTGATTTGGAAAATGAAAATGACAACATGTCTGACATGGTTTCAGCGAATGTGAGCAGTGGTCGCGGAACACCGAATGTTAGTGGCAGAGACACCCCATCTTCCCATTCACCAAACCAATCTGGCGCTTCTTCTGATGATGATGTAGAACCAGAACCATTAGTCAATCGACCTGAAGCTCCAAATAGTTCAACTCCTAATGCCAGACCATTGAACACTATTCCAATTACGCAACCAAATCGACCGAATAATCGCGACGACATTGAAGATAAGTTTGGAAAGTTCGACATTAAACCAGTTGTTGCTGTGGATGAAACTAAATCTATGCTGAGTGACACTTGGAGTACAGATGTGTTAGCAAGTGATTCGGAGGCATTTGAACAAACTGAAAATTTAACGGCTTCCGCATCATTGTCGCAAACTGGAGCCATAAATATGCTCGGATTTCCGGGACATCAGTTACATGCGTTACAATCTGTATTAGATTCAGAGACTGCAAGTCAAAGCGATGCTTGGAGTACAGATGTGTTAACATCTGATACAGAAAGGCTTCAAGAGTTCGATCCCGACGATAGCGCCAGTGTTACGCGATCCGAACCCGATGACGAAAGTTTTAATAATATTTATATCGATTCCATTCATAATGAAGCGGATAATGTTAATAATGCAACAATTAAGTCACGTAATATAAAAATAAATGTTAATTCTATGTTAAATTCGAATTATGTGCAGGATATGAGTGAAAGTGCAGCCAATTCTTTCATCTTACCTAAACATTCATTAACAAACTCTACTCCAAACACTTTAAAAATAAGTTCGGATGCGAGTGACTGCGAAAGAATATCGTTTAATGAATTGACACTTTCGGAGAATGATAATTCGGAAATATTTGCGGCATCGCTCTCACCGACGCTATTAACTTATAATATGCAATCTCTTGGAAGGTTGAGCTTTGATATCAAGAAATTCGATGAAGATATTTCACTGCACTCTCTACTTCAGGATAATTTATATACTAATTTAAAAGTTAATGGTTTAGCGAACACTGGAGTCGCTGAACTTTTGTCCATTGATATGTCGCACACAAAAAATTCGTCATTAGAAATGTCCAATAGTTTAATTGATTTTGATAAAGAGATTTCGATCGACGATAAGTCTAGCACTCATACTGTAATCACTGATAATTCAATATCTAATGAATTATCGAACGAATTAATTAATTTCTCTAACGATTCAATTAGAGAAGATAATATACCCAATAATGTTTCGAATTTGGAATCACGAATTAATATTTTGAATATAAACGAACCGCAAACTAATTTTTTACAAAATGATGGCAACAAAGTTATGGCTGTAAATGGTAGTATACCGAAGTCTATAAATAAAATTGCATCGACGGGAGCCATACCTAAAATTCCAAAACCAATTCTATCCGTTAGTAACAGAAATTCGCGTCCATTTATGACAGACGACGATCTTAATCGGCAATCAGTTAACAGGAGAGGATTTTTTAAGTTACCGAACTTTAAATCCACATTTAGAGAAAAAATGAGATCTTTTAAAGATAACAAAAGAATTTCTTCTGCCGATGATAACGCGTGTGATTCTAAAGGAGACGCAACTAAAGGGATAAAAGTTACGTATGATCAGCAATATAACACTGAATCGTCGGACGAAATATTAGCTAAATATCGGGCGAAAAACACATCTCAAAATAATAATTGCGAAGATATTGAAACTAAAAATACTAGCTCTGGTTTAAATGCCTCTACTGATGATGAGAAAAATGATTCATTGGATGAATCGGAAATTTTAAATATAACAAAGCGAAAAATTAGAAAAGTTTTGGGCTCTATTGATATCATTACTTTGCCGTCAATAATGACTGAAACGATTTCCAATTATAATAAACAAAATATACACGAAATTCAGCAATTACTAAGGGTATAAATATGTTTTTCAAATTATGTCTATTTTTTATTTTTTTACACGAATTTTTTTTAATAATTAAACATTAATTATTAATTTTATTGTTTTTGAATTTAGATACTTTTAGCTGAAGCCAATAATTTACGACATCCAACTCATACAGCATTACTACACGAAGCGATTCGTAGCATTCAAACACTTGACGATAACGCATGTCAAAAATTATTTTGGTCTTTAAGAGAAGATTATCAAAGAAGAACGGTTTATATTTCATATTTATCGCGATGCAGGCAACAGTTGCTATCGACTTTAGCGTACTTCGAAAGCCTTATCGAACATATTGAACGTGAAAAAAATATTTGTTCGTTTAATTTGATTTCGATATCTGTTCGACAATTTTTGGAGAAAAAAGAGCGTAGCGTTCAATTGTTTATCAAAAAATTCCAATCACTGGTCGCTGCCGACGAAAAGGCACAACTGGTTGACAAGTTTTTAATGTTTCTATTTAATACGGTGGACAGCGATCCGCAATGGCAAACCATTAATGAGGAACAATTGGAAATCGCCAAACAAGTGATTGAAAGGCACGTAATGAGTCAAATATATATTCACGCTCTGTATCCCAACGGTGACGGAGATGTTTTGCGCGATCAAATACTATACCAACATATGCAAAATTTATCGAAAATCATTACACCCAATCATAAATCGTTGGGAATTTCTAAGCTCTATATGGCTGAATGTCCGTGGCCTTCAGCGCAGGCAGAAATATTGTCGTTGGGCGCGTATAAAACTCCGCGCGATAAAGTGAAATGCGTGGTTCGATGCTGTACTAACATAATGAACTTATTAAGCATTACGAGCGATAAATCGATTCCCGCGGCCGACGATTTGATGCCTGTTCTCGTTTTTGTTCTTATTAAAGCCAATCCAACGTCGCTTTTATCGACTGTGCAATATGTGAACAGTTTTTACGATAAACACTTTGACGGCGAATACGCTTATTGGTGGACACAGTTTTGTTCGGCAATAGAATTCATTAAGACTATGGACTAAATGTTTTATATACAACTGTTAACATATTTTATTATCAAATAAATGTATATTAGATAAATAATATAATAATTATTATTGTTTTTAAAATAATGTATTAACCAAATTTTAAATAAATTTCAACTAATTATTTATGTGAGAAAAATTGTTTTATATTTGACAATCAATTCTAACATTGAAATATTTTATGTTAATATTACAATACACGATGTTGTACGTATTATTAAATCCAATAAAAAGTTTCAAGACTCGGAATAAGTGGTTATGGGGTGAGCGTACTTATTTGTGAATGGACATGAGGTTGGCTGTGAGCTTAAAGTTTACAAAAATTTTTTAAAAATCACTATCTTATAGTTGAATCTAACTTTCTTTAACTCAAAAAATTGCAATTAAGCTTAAGTTTTTTATAGTTTATAGTTTTTTCAAAAGCAAAAAAAATTTAATTGATGTATGTGAGCATCTTTTAACATCTTTTATTTGAGCTTATATTGAGCTTGATCTGGCTTAAGCTAAGCTTGCCTGAGCTTGAGCTTTCTCTCATCATTAGTAATGAATCAGAGTGGTTGTCCATTACTAAACCGATAGTGGTTAGAAGTGAAAGTAATGGGCAAAGTATGGAAACGCTCTGTTTATTATTAAACAATTATAATAATAGCACTAATAATTATAAATACATAAATACAAATAATTATAAATCCTATAAGTATTAAATACATTTTCGGTTTTGATTTGATTCATTGCTTTTTAATTGCATCAAAACTATAAATTATTATCATTAATAAGTAGAAAAGTTTGCCTCAAAAAATTAGTAATAAATAGTCGCATTAATCGCTGTTTTTGACTAGTAAATCGAAAGCAATTTCGGAACCCGAGCCGAACCCGACAGGTTTGAACCATATATGAGATTATTTATTGTCTTTTACGCGACTGAGTGTTCATTCGCTTAAATATGGTTTGAACCCGACCCGACCCGTACCCGACAGGTTTAAACCGAACCCGACATGGTCATCCATCTTAAGCAAATCTCAATCATTTATGGCAAAAAAATACCACATAATTTAAATATTGTAGTAGTTTTATAACTAATAATTGTTATTTAGTCAAAATAAAGTTCTATTTTTAAAAATGGCAAAAGTTTTGCTAAATTTTTGTTCATATTTTTGTAATTTTATGAAGTCGGGTTTTTTAATAAAATTTTTAAAACCCGACCCGAACCTGACAAAGTTGAGCTCGTACCCGGCCCGCCAAATTTGGCTGGTACCCGACCCGAACCCGACATTCGGGTACCCGTTTACTAGTCTAGTTTGTTTGTTTGTAAGCTTATTAGCTGTGTTTGTATAACTGCCTACTATTACTGCGCAATGAATACATGCATGTATTAGAGTTAGTGTTAGTGTCACGTGTTTATATTTCTGTTGATTATTTGTGTTTAATCAATTAATTATGTTCAAACATAACCACAATCACAGACGAAGAACTAGGTCTTCGTCCGAATATAACAACGATCATTCGTGTGACCATTTCAGAACTAGTGATGGAAAAATCATTTTTCGAAATAAGGTATTTTAATAATCATTATATAATATATAATATATGATAATATGATTTTGATTGAATTGGTATGATTGATAGGATCATTGGTCCAAAATGTGTTCAATATTAAAACGATTCCGCAATGATTCAAAATATTGCGATTTTCGGCTTCATGTGGACAATAAAACATATAATGTCCATAAAGTAATATTAGGCTCGTGTTCTCATTACTTCGATGCGCTCTTTTCCAATGACATGACAGAAAAAGATCGCGATTTCGTCGAAATTAAAGGCATTTCATTGAAAATATTCGAGATATTACTGGAATACATGTATTCCGGCGAAGTAGTGATCGGCGCCGATAACGTACAAGAACTGCTTTCTTCCGCAAATATGTTGGAACTCATGGAAATCGTGACGTTTTGCTGCAAATATCTCTCCAAACAATTGGATCCATCAAACAGTGTCGGAATTCTTCGTTTCGCTGACTTTCAATGCTGTACTTCACTTCGATTGGACGCTAAACGATATATCGAGCGTCACTTCGCTGAAGTGATTCGCGAGGAAGAGTTTCTCGATATTCCCCAAGAATTATTAAAAAGTTTTTTACGAAGTGAGGGATTAAGTATTGACAACGAGTTCCAAGTATTGGAGGCAACCATTCATTGGATTCAAAAGGATTTAGAGAATCGTCTCAAATATTTCGCTGAACTCATCGAATGCATTCGTATTCCTGTAATACCAATCAAACAATTTGAAACTTTTATAACCGATTGTAATAATTTAGAGCTTAAAAACTCACTCGAAAACGTTCTCAAACAGCATAAGGCATCGATCACTATGTACGAGATTAATAAAAAGCGTAATTTGATTTCTAATAAAAATATAGTACAAAATGGTTACTATGATGTCCGATGGCAGCCAAGAATGTGCGCTCGAAAATATGTTTATTTTATTGGTGGATATCATCAATCAGGTCATCGATGGGTTGATGGACGACCCGTTAATAGTGCCGAAAAATTGGATATTCTTAAAAGTCAATGGCGATCTCTTCCATCACTTAAACATTCTAGAAGTTGTCACAGTATCGCTGTACTCAATGGCTTACTTTTCGTTGCTGGAGGAGAATGTGATTCACTATTGTTAGACAGTGTTGAAATTTATGATGCTTTTGATAATGAATGGACGATTGGAAAAAGTTTAATACAACCGCGATCTTGTTTCGGTATGTGTACGCTTGACGGCTATATCTACGCATTTGGCGGTTGGATTGGAAATTCGGCCACAAATAGCATTGAAAAATATGATCCAGAAATTAATGAATGGAATTTGTCTGATAAATTGCCTGATATTCGATTTTCAATGGGAGTTATTGCTTATGATGGCCTTATTTATATTATTGGAGGAATTAATGAACAGAATCATGTCATGAAAAGTGTTTTAAGCTATAACCCAATTACGCGCGAATTTCAATATCTCTCGCCAATGATCCAAAGTCGAGCATGTTTTGGTTGTACTGTATTGCACGGCAATATTTATATTGTTGGAGGAACTTGTGATGGAAATAATGCTCTCTCTTCCGCCGAAAGATATAACATTTATGAGGTAAGCTCTTTGCTATACTAATTTATATGGATTTTAATACCAAATTCTGAGCATTGTTTCTATGCTTTTAGTCAAACTGTTATAATAATTGCCATCAAATTTTAAACCCATTTTGAACATTTTGAGCTTTTAAAATCAGTGTTCAATGTTCAGTATTGTATTCAAGTTATTGAAAAAACTGGATTTAAGTATGCTTAATATTATGAACAAAAGCTAGGATTTGTGGTCACATTTACAAAATATGAGATTTTATTTAAAATTTATACTATAAACTGAAAACTATTACCTAATATTAACATTTTACGGCAGAAAACTTTCTGACATACTATAAAATTGCCTTTAGATTATTTTAGTAACTATAAAATAGTTACATGCATATAAAACATATGGTAGTTATTAAACAGTTAATAAGTATATGAAAATGTAAATATAGATATTAAATGAAAACGTTTAGCAATAGTATATAATAATAATAAGCATATGATACTGTATAAACAGAATATGTGGTCGAGTGTTAATGACATGGATATATCGCGAGTTTCACCGTCAGCGGCGGCCGTTAATGAGTGCCTAATGGTTTTTGGTGGCAAAATACTTGCCGATGATGTTTCTATCGCTACTACTTTAGATTCTGTTGATATTTATGACCCCGAATCTAATCAATGGCATCAAAGTATTCCATTACTTAATAGCCGTTGTGAAGCATCCGTTGCCGTTATTTAGACTGTTAATGCTAATAAACTAAGTATAAGGTTATTAATTGAAAGGTGAGCCATATTTAGTTATTAACTTTTATTTTCATAACAATCCATACGTAATACTATAAAATGTAAATTAAAACATTTTTCAATAATTGAGAGTTAATAAGTTAAGTGTACATTACGGTCAAATTATTGTTGTACTTTGATTTCATTTATCAGAAATGAAACATTTCGTAACTTAAATTATGTCATTTATAATGTATTTTATAAAATTCTATCCAATAAAATCATGTAAATTAATTCGTTTTCATATAATTTAAAATTACATTTGTTTTGCACACATGTATTTTTATATTTCGATTGTTTACTAATTACGCATTGAAATATGTCTATTTTGGTTTAATTTCTATAATAACAGGTTCAAAAAATTAAATTATTAAAACTTTCCGAACTTATATGGCATTTGACTATATCTGCATTTATAGTTTAAAGTTAACAAATCGATATTTAAGCTATAAATGTACAGAAATCTTAAGTAAAACTTACAATTTGCTTAAGAAGAACCACAAATCATGCATTATTAAGTGATGTGAACAATTATATGCGTACGAAACATTTAATTGACTAGTCTTTCTTTTTGGTGGCTTCAGATTTGCCATTGCGTGACATTTCTGTTTTAGGATTATTGCTGTCTCCAACTCCTTTCGCTACAATTGAGATAATTCGGTGAATAAATATTAGAATTGTAAATCAACTTACTATTAGTAAGAATTCTTCCCAACGCATCCCAAATTCCACCAAAAAATATTGCACAAAATAAATTTTCGAACGGTATAAATGGGTCGTGAATTCCGAGAAGCATTGATGATAATTTGAAATAAACAAAAAATATGACAATTCCAAAGTAAACCAACGCATGTGGTGCTGAAATCCAGTCCGTCTTTTTATCAATTATAAAAATAACAGACGCAGCGATACTTGATTTTGTTGCGCTATAATTATTTAATAAATTTTTATACTAATCTAAGGTTCAAATTTAGTTTATAATCAAATCGATTTATTTCTTTATTAAATGAATTCAATAGTAAACTTACAAAGTCGGTGAAAGAAACTCGATTGCATTTGGTGTCCAAACGCCGCGCAAAGTTCTTTCTATCACTTTTAGAAACGCAGATCCATTGCCTATAAATATTTATTTTAATTAATATATTGCTAATCATTACAAAGATAGCAAAATTAAATCATATTTCTTTAAATCAAAGATAACATTCTATAATAAAAGACAACCTTTAATAGTTCCGATCGCAATCATAATTATATATCCATTGGGATATATCTTCGCGGCGTGAACCACACCATCGTGTACTTTCTTGCAGCGAATCACTTCCTTCATCGCCGCAATTATTATTTTAATTGGCAAAAATTTTATTATCTTATATACAACATCGAAAGGCGAATAAAACATGAGATACCTGTCGAAATATGAATTATTGAAATATTTCATTTTAATATAATCAAATATAAAATGCATACCAAACAGCTGTCGATAAAAGCAATTGATTCGAATTTTTAAACGCTTCTATAATGGGTTCAGCCAGAAAAAAGCTGGTGAGTATATTACCGGCATATATCGATACCATACAAGACACCCAACACGCTAACGGATGCTTTCGAGAAAATGGGTGACTGGCTGTCAAATAAACCATTCATATTATTACAATAATATAATAATATAATAATGAAGTCAACGGAATTTAACTTTACACACACAACACATTAGACTTGTAGCTACATCTCGACAAACACTGAATTACAAAGGCATAGCAACTCATATATCCTTATTACATAATATTAGTTATTCAAACAAATCATTATTTATAATTTTCATTTCCTTTAATTATAGATTCCTTAAATACAATATCATTGAATCAATGCTTTAGTGAAATACTAGCCGAAAACCCAAACGCGTTAGATTTTTTAAAGGAATTTAGTCAAAAGTCTAAAAGAATTCAAAACTAAACAAATTTTCACTTCTAGGCTCTCATCGCGCAGATTTTTTTTTGACATTTTCTAATATTCAACATTTCGACAAACACTCAACTTTTCCCGATTTAATAGGATAATGACTAGAGTTAGGGATTTCTGGGACTAAAAAGAGGTAAAATCTGGAGGCAACCGGGAAATAATATTTTTATTATTGCAATTAAAAACTTAAAAGACATTATAAAAACAAATTGAATTGAATATTTTGAAACATTTTTAAATCAGCTTCAGAAAACGTTGTCTGTTATCTTTTAATAAGTTTCTATTCAGAGAAAAAGAGTGTTCAACTTCTACTGATACGAGTTGTAATTTTTCGAATTTGTAATTTGTAATACCGTATTGCAGATATCATTGTAGTTTGTATTAGTTTCTAAACATTTGCGAACCATCTAATTTCGTTAAACCTTCATTCACTAACTTATTAAATTAAGCTAAAATTTAATTTAAAATCTCAAAATTAAATACGTGGAAATTTCAGTGGTCGATCTGTGCGGACACACGGACGGATAGTGTCAAAAGCATAAGCTCGCCTTTTTTCAAAAAAGTGAGCTAAAAAGTTAACATTAATCTTCAGGTTATTTGAAAGGAAAAACGACGGGATTTATCACGAAATCGCTAACCCTTAACCCTTAATCGCTGACCCGATTTTGGAAATCATTCGGTTGAGAATATCGTCTTTTTAAAATTCCCAACATTCTATTATACGGTATTCTGTACGGTATTGTAGACATTCAATGTAAATATTTAGTGACTCCAATATCGTCCAATGTTTTTAATCCATTCGTTCATTTTTTATTTTTTATTTAGAAACCGCAATAATTTTCACCGCTGAAGTTTATGTAATGCTTTAATCACACTCATTAAGCTTTTAATTGATTAGATTTATATAAAATACAGTTGTAGTATAGAAATACTTTAAGTATTCAAAGCAATGCATGTCTATCTCTTTATAATTAGATTTTTGTGATTTCTATTAATAAATCTAATAGAAACGTACCGTTTATTATCTATTATATTATAGTGCACCCAAAATCCATTTCATTTACTGTATAATTAGATTTATATATTCATATTGACTAAAGATAATGAAAAATGTAAACCTTGTGCCATGTCTTCTCTCATATATAGACAAGTGATGACTGAATGAGCGAAATCAAAATACGGAAACATTTTCAGTTTAGTGACCTGATTGGCCATCTCGAGGAACGCTTCAGGATCCATATCAACACAACTAAGATATTTACAAGTTATACGATCGGATTAGTTTGATCAACATTTAATATAATCCACTCTAGTTTGAGACACACGCACACACACAGACACTTCACTCATCCATACACAGTACTGTTACAAAATTAAAGTGTACGCAACAGTATTCTGTATTATTAGGTGCAGGCGTATGTGTATAGCAGTTACGTAACTCCCAGTTACGCTAATGATATTTACGTAGCGTTGTATTAATTGAAACTATTTAAAAATACAAATCATGTACAGTACTGTAACTGTGAACGTTTAACGCGTTATTTGCATACAAATATTTCCAGTTTCCATTCGTTAAAATTCAAAAAAATCTTGGGCTCGTCCGGGATTTGAACCCGGGACCTCTCGCACCCAAAGCGAGAATCATACCCCTAGACCAACGAGCCGTGTTACAAGAATCCACGTTGAAGTAGCTAATAATTGGTTTATGTTTGTTTGGCATTTGATAGTATGTGTAGCATAGCATTAGCGGTGCATTACCACAACAGAAACAGTTAACGTAACACCATATTTGCGCGCCATATATCCATATATCCCATAATATCGTTGAAATTCTCACACATTTCCCTCATTTACTAATTGATCTTTGAAAAACACGAATTGATATAATCGATTTGCGATGCAAAGTTCGCAAAATCGGTTACTGATCAAAGGTGGTCGTTGTGTGAATGACGACGCGATATTTGATGCCGATATTTACGTGGAAAAGGGTGTTATTAAGTATGTTTGATGACACATGTTTCATGATTTTATATCACAATTATATGGTTTTCCAATCACAGAGATATTGGTCCACACCTGATAATCCCGGGTGGCGTTCGTACGATCGACGCTCGCGGACATTACGTGATTCCGGGCGGCATTGACGCGCACACTCACATGCAAATGCCGTTTATGGGGACGCGAACCATCGACGACTTCTATACGGGAACGCGTGCCGCTCTCGCTGGCGGAACAACTATGATCATCGACTTCGCTGTACCTCAATCTCGTAGCGCATCGCTTCTGGAAACGTACGAGAAATGGCGCGCATGGGCTGACGAAAAGGTTTGTTGCGATTATAGTCTTCACGTGGCAGTTATCGATTGGAAAGATGGACAAACAGATAAAGAAATGGCTGCTTTGGTTAGAGAAAAGGGAGTGAATTCGTTTAAAATGTTTATGGCATATCCCAATTCACTAATGATTAGAGATTCCCAAATGATTCCAGTATTTCAAACGTGCAGAGATATCGGAGCTGTGGCTCAAGTTCACGCCGAAAATGGCGATATGATCGAATTGAATACGAAAAGTTTGCTTAAAATGGGTATCACTGGCCCTGAAGGACATTTGCAGAGTCGAACTGAAGAGGTTGAGGCAGAGGCCACGAACCGCGCAATTGTTTTGGCCAATCAAGTGAATTGTCCTTTATATGTGGTTCACGTTATGAGCCGATCAGCTGCTGATGTAATCGCGAGCGCAAGAATGAGGGGATGTGTGGTGTTTGGTGAAGCAATCGCTGCCGCTTTGGGCACCGATGGAACACATTATTTTAACAAGTGTTGGCAACACGCGGCTGCGCACGTGTTATCGCCACCACTACGACCCGATAAAACTACTTGCGATCATTTAATGAATTTACTGGCTTCTAGTCAACTCCAAACTACTGGATCTGATCACTGCGTTTTCAATACATCGCAAAAAGCATTGGGTGCTAATGATTTCAGTAAAATTCCTAATGGCGTGAACGGTGTTGAGGAGCGTCTAATGGTTATTTGGGAAAAGGGTGTGCGAACTGGGAAATTGGATGCGAGTCAGTTCGTAGCCGTTACCAGTACTAATGCAGCCAAAATTTTTAATTTATACCCGCGTAAGGGAAGAATTGCTGTCGGATCTGACGCAGACTTAGTTGTTTGGGGACAACGACCAAAAATTATAAAAGCAGACACACATAACTCCGCTGTGGATTTCAATATTTTTGAGGGAATGTCGGTATTATTCAGTCCAATCGTGGTTATTAGCGGTGGTAAGGTTGCTATGGATGACGAGGGACTAAGAGTTAGTCAAGGAAGTGGTCGATTTATCCCATGCGCTCCATTCTCCACACACGTATACGATAAAGTAAGAGAACGGGAAAAATTAGGCCCCATTAAAGTGGATCGATCTGGCGGTGACGCTAAACCAACCAATGGTATCAAAGCTACAATTGTCGCTAATTTATCGAACGAACCAATCATAGTACCAACTCATTTATGTGGCGACGAATTCGCACATTTGTCTGAAAATTTGCCACACTTTCATAGAGCGCCAACAAGAAGTGGCGTACGAAACTTACAAGACTCTTCGTTTGCATTGAGCGGCGCTCAGATCGATGACGACAAGCTTAACAAGACTGGGATTAGAGTCCATAATCCTCCAGGCGGTCGTTCCAGTGGTATTTGGTAATTACGAGTATCATAAACAAATTTGAGTCTTATTTATTGCGTTTTTTGCAGCTTTTAATACTTTAATATATACAATATTGCTAAATAATTTTATTCACCAGTATTTCGTATGATCTTTTTATCCATTCCACGACAAACACTTTGCAAATGTGATTTTTGTTTAGTTTTACATTTTTGTAAATCGTTTTTATTTTAATTAATATTGATGTTAATAAACCTATTAAGTAATCGTTAGTCATTTAATTATAAAATGAGTATAGTTTTAGTCAATTTAAAATGATTCCATTACACAATTAACAAAATATATTGATAATTTTAAGATTTTTTTTGTTGACCTTATAAATCCAAAAATTCTTTTTGGTCCCTAACCTTAAACTTTTTTTCTTAAGAACACGCGAAGAGCACTGAAATTTTATCCAATTTAAGGTGATTTATTATATTATGCTAACCTGTTTCGTAAAATATTTTCTATTGTAATGATATGAAATACTTTACGTGAATTCATTACGGTATTAACTTATTTTCAATATTAATAAAAAAGTTCTCAAAATCATTTCTTATTCATTTCTAATTTTTATTCAAATGAAAAATTAATAATTAGAATTATAATCTATGATTTATTCTTCCGGAACATCAATTTCTTTGGATCGAATTTTATCGATCACGTCGTGCGGCGGTAATCCATCGACAGTACATCCAACGCTTTGCGACGTTCCCAGGATTTCCTTAATTGTTCCTAAAATATAAAACAAGTATTAAATTAAAATCATTGAATAAATGGTAAGATAAAAAATATATTTAAATTAAATATAAAGTTTGGTAAACCTTCCAATTTTCGTGCCATACTTCGTGGTCTCATAGTTCGTGCGATAGCAATGATTTCGTCAAACGTTAGATTACCGTTATGTTTGACATGTTTTACTTTTTTCCTATCCCTTGATGGCTCTTTAAGCGCTTTAATGATAAGACTGGCAGCGCTGGGAACCACATCGATGGCTGCCTGACGATTCTGTATCGTAAGCTTTACCGTTATCTTAAGTCCCTTCCAGTCTTGCGTGGCTTTAGCGATATCGTCGCCAACCTTTTTCGGTGATAAACCTAATGGACCGATCTTTGGGGCTAACGATGATGTGGCGCCTACTTCTCCGCCAACAACTCGCAGGTATACTATAAATTAAACATAAGTACAAACTAACAAAAATACAATTACTATTTAAAACAATACCAATTTTAACTTCAGTTGGATCAAACTTTGGCGGCATTTGTGGTGTGGATGATTATTCAATCGACCAAAATAGATATTTAGATATAATACTTCAAATCAATGATATCTATATTGCACCACAAATATGTGTTTATTAGATTGAAATGGGAAAAGGAAATCAATAGTTTGTCCACATGTTCTCAACCAATCATTACAAGCTATCGACTGTTTTGTATTTTCCCCATTTATACCGTTTTTATATATTTCATTTCTTATAGATATCATATATTATTTTTAAAATTTTTAATGTTTAATTTATATATTAATTAATTCTTAATATTGCACAGTTTAATATTTAAACTTAAATATTTTAAATGTTTAACGATTTAAACTGAAACCGTCAGCAGATTTAGATAATGAACGAGAGATGTGTCTAATGTATACAAACACAATGCTGCGCTCTATCAATAAAAAGATACGTGATATTTATTACGTACTGTAATGTACTGCTAATGTTATTGTTCAACAGTAGTAATCGTATGCAATGTTTAATGTGACTAACATTTTATATATACATTTATTTTATTTGATTATTTAATATTAATATCATTAGAAATGATATCTCTTAAGCAATGATTAATTATTTCTGAGTCTATCGAGAAGAATATAAATTTGTGAATATTAAGCTTAACAATCGTGAAACGATTTAAATTATCGGATCTAAACAAAGTATGGAAAATAATTTAATTTTAAACGAAGATCACTTTAGCGCTAATTTGGAAAATGTGGAACAAACGGAAGACATGGTAGGTTTTATTAAAATCAATTGTATAAATAAAGGTAAATATCATTTAATACTTATAACGCAGAGCAGCGACAATCAATTAGAGACTGCGATCGCTAATCATATCAAACTTCTTCGTAAGCAAACAGATGACGCTATGAAGAGAAAATTGGTGATAAAAATTTGCGAATTAAGGATTAAGTTAAACCAATTAAACGATAGCTACAGAGAAGTATATGTTTTGGGACACAAATTGCGCGAAATAAGTGATATAAGCGGTGGTTCGTGTATTGTGTGCGATCATTGCCGAAAAAAGCAGAAAATGTCGATAAAATTATTTAACAAAAATACGGAAAATTATCTGCTAATCTGCCAGTTTTGCGGCGTTTCCATCCATCAAAAGTGTCAAAACAATGTATTGATTTAGTTAATACTAAATCCACACATAATAATAATATATTAAATTGTTTGATTAATAGTTGAGCCGTTCGTGTCCGCGATTGTTGTTCGAGTCGAGCACATCATCTGATATTGATTTCGTCATTTTGAGTATATGTCCGGAAATCGGTCTATTAAAGCAACAGTTCAGGTGTGAAGAGTGCAAAACAATGATCAATTTCGATAACAGTCGTATATGTAATTATAATGGAAGGTATTATTGCTATAGTTGTCATTGGGGTGAAAACGATTCAATTGTGATACCAGCGCGAGTTATTCATAACTGGGACAAAAAGCCGCGTCCCGTTTCTCGTGCTTCGCTTCAAATTATTAATTACATTAAATTCAAACCCGTATTATTTAATATAATCGAATTAAATTCTATGCTCTATGGATTGGTTGATGATTTAGCTCATGTTAAGGTAATTAGTAATGTTTTATACCTGCGGTAGTCTCTATTATTTATGTATTTTATATTAAGTATTGAGTTAATTCGATCTCTTGATCGATATGTTAGAAGTTTTTGAAATTTGCGTAAATAGCCTAACGCACAAAAAATTAAAAAATTTCATTTAAATTGGTTGCACATGAAAATTTTAGGTTTTATTAGCATAATTACAATTAAATAACTTAAATAATTTATTTGAAAAACTTAATTATTCGAAAAATTTATCTCACAACTATGGGTTGCAATGAACAGTGGATTTAAAATTTGATTATTTACATAAATTTTATTGAGTTATATAAAGAGATAGCGAATTAATTTCAATATAATGAATTCATAGCTTTTAAAATATTGAAATCTAATTTTTATCAGCCTTTATTCCTTCAAATGGGTTATCCAAATTTTAGACATTATTTAGACAAAATCAGACGCTAAATATACATTATATTTGAATAATTTTGTGTATAAATTGGAATATAGATTAAAAATCTCTTTGTTTTGGATAGAGAGTACGAATTGAATTGTGTCAAATGGTCAAATATATGCGACTATGCAAACAACCAGATAAACCTAAAATAAATTTCAGTAATTATTATGCCGATCAAGACTTCATTAATTCTTATTCATTAGAAGATTTATGTAATCTTCACATATTATTTTTAACTTTATACGATGCGCACAAAACTTTTATGAATCATATTACGAAAGAATGTCAGGTAATTTCATCTTCTTATTACTTTCTATTTTTCCCATTTAATATACTGTATAATAATGTTTAACTTATAGTATATATGTTTATGACATTTAATTATTGCAAAAATTTATTTTAAACAAGTCTTTCTCTTTCTCGTCCCTCTGCTGTCCCTAAACCACGATTATGAGTAAAGTTAAAAGAATTTATTCAAGATCTAAGATTCTTGTTTCAGTTAAATCAGTGTAAAATTCCACTATAGTTTAATTCCGCTGTGGATATACTGAAAAATATAGTTAGTAAAGTCAATAGCATTAAATTAAGGTATATGTAAATTGATGTCCAGCTATCACTTTTATTTGGTACAGAATACTCAAACTTGCAATTTTAATAAAATGTCTAGATTTTACCTTGAATTTTGTTGTCCTTAAATAATAATATGTTTTTTCACCGTTTTTTTTCAGGGATGCATCGGAAAAGGATTTTTCTGTGAATTATGCAGAGACAAAGAAGATATTCTTTTCCCATTCTCTAACAATATCGCGATTTGTACGTCTTGTAGTGCCGTTTATCACAAGTAATCTTAAATTTTTATATTTTGAGTTTTCTTATTTTTTCTCTAAATATTACTGATTTTGTGACGATGTTATTAATTATATTTAAGGAATTGTTATTATCGAAATAGCAATGGTTGTCCGCGATGTGCGAGGATTAGTGCGAAGAAACAATTAAATGAGTGTAACGTTAATCAATAATTTTTATATTCTATATTATCTTTAATTACGTTTTTCTAGTGTCAATGCGCTCAATATTTTTAATTTGTTACTATTAATAATAAAACTGTTTCATAATTAATTTATCCAATATTTATCGATTGTTGCATATTTATTAATAGTTGTTTTTAATGATAATTTTAAAGTATTTATGTTTTTCCCGTTATTTTAAAAAGTTTTACTTCAGATCATAAAAAAATATGTAATAATCATCGCAATCTTAATTACAATATTTCAGTTTAATTTGTAATCGAAAATAAAATTATTAAAATAAATTGATTACCGACAGTATGTTATTGTAAAACCTTATTATTGTGGACATAAATTTATGGTTTAGTTCTAATCGAATATAACTAAATTTAACATACAACTTAAATGTGTTGTTGAGAGCCATCTGGTGTTTGTGTTTTAAGTTAAATAAAGTGAGCTTTTACTCATCGATTTGATTGAACAATGACTCACTAAGTGTGAGTTTGACCTCTTATTCATTGATTACTAACAGTTTATTCATTTATTAACAAAATTAAGCAAAAAATGCCAAAAATAGATTGAACTCATAGTCATTGATGATTAAGAGGTCAAACTCACACGTAGTGAGTCATAGTTCAATCAAATCGATGAGTCATATGGTTCATTGAGTTGACGCTCAAAACAAATTTTGTTAAAAATTGATTAAACAATGAATAATGTGTGAAAATCGTGAATAATGGATATTGCAGTTCAGTTTACTGATTTATAAGTGAATATGTAGATTTTATTTACAACCAATAAATTCACTTATATGAAAAAATGATTTTTAAACCATGATTGCAAGATCCCAAATCCCTTAAAAAATATAAGAAATAGGTGAAATCCTTTATTAATATAAGACTGCGTACGTACAGACGGACATATGGTCAATAGCATGAGCTCGATTTCGCCGAGAGTGAGATAAAAAAAATCGTTTCGCTTTTTTTATTTGATGAGAATACAATATTTTTGATTAGAAATTTAAAAACTAAGATTACAATTTTTTAAGTGTGTAAGTAAAACTTTATCGATTGCTTTTAGTACTTTGTTCAAACATCCTTTTTTGAACTAAATAAATCCAATGTTTTAAATCACTGAAAATCATAAAAATTCATAATAATTTAACTTTTGTTTTTAAGTGCGTAAAGTCCAGAGAATACCGTATTAAAAATCGTAATGATTCGAATGCATTCGAACGAATCATAATTAAAATCTATGAAATTTAAAAACACCTATAAATTATAATTTTTAAAATATTGAAAATATACGATAAGTTTTAAATATATTTAATTAAGCTTTTTTAATTAAATATTTTAAATATATAAGCTTATAATTAATGTTTGCGTAATGCGTGAGTATTTTAACGAATTCAACAAATTGGTTATGAATGATGCGTTAAATTGTGCTCTAGATTTAAATATAATCATTAATAAAACACGAATATTAAGGCAACAATATATTAAAGATTTCAAAAATAATTAACTAGAATTATCTATGTTATTGTGAGTCAAACTCTTTTTCAATCCAATCATCCAATTGTGAAGGTTTTATTACTGCATATGTAAGGAAGAAAAAGAATGAGAAAAGAGTGAATAACAGCGTAAATACAGTTTTTGATATATGATCGATAGATCGGGCCAAACGTGCTCGAGATGTCAACTCATTCGGTCGAAATATTTGTGGCCTTCGAAGCCACGCGAATACCGATGCCGCTGCTCGAACACGATCGTCTTCGTGTACTGTTGTCGATGGCGTCCTCTGGCTCTGTGTTTGTTGTGGTTGTGATTGAGGCTGTGGTTGTGGTTGTGGTTGAATGTGGTGTATATCACTCATTGATTGAATTCTCTCTCGTTTATGTTTGTGATTTATTACATGTGGATCATCGCCACCAACTAATGGCGCCTTTAGCTCTAAATCCTCTTTAGTTTTGCTTATTGCGATCCGATCTTTTTGATTATTAACCATATTAGACATTTCTGTCATCTTTTTCCCATTTGACTAAAAATTGTCGAGTTTATGCAAAAATAAAATGTTATCAAAACCGTAATAAATTTCATTAAAAAATTCAATCTTTTTGCTATTGCATTGTAGATGCATATAGATTTAACATAATTTTTGTGAAAATCAAACTTTATATTTAAATGTAGCACAAAATGCTAACTATACGGCATTATTATGTGCATCTCTTATTTATGCGCAGTAAATTGAAAGACCGGAAAATTACTTTAAACTGATTATTGTTTTAAAGAAAAAATGGTTTTAATAAAATGCATTCACATTATAGTAGGGAACGAAAAGTTTCTGAGAAATTTTCTTTCAAATTCTTCAAAAAAAGAAATAATCAACAAAAAGGAAATTATTCCTATAGAATAATGACATTCCTATATATAAATTTTATAAAATTATCAAACATATCGTTTCGATTTGTAGAAACTCACAGAAATTTTCTCATATATTAAAAATAAGCGAAATAATTTATAAGTTGAACTTACGTTTGAACGAAAGCAATTAAAATAGTCGTGTCGATCATCTGACGCTAATCGAGACGAATGGGGAATTTTTCGATGTAAGTAATTAACAATAATGAACTCAATCATTGACGCATAAATAAAAAACATGCAAACAAAATCCCATAAATTCATTGCAGTGAGATTGGAAACAATGGGCAATTTGGATCTAAAACTGTTAGTAGTGGTACAAAAGTTTAACATAGTTGTAACTCCAATCATAACTCGTGCCGGAACTGCATTGACGTCCAACCAAAAGCTTATGAAAGAACTGGTCACTAATACTATTCCGGGCATGAATACGGTGCTAAAATAAAATGACTTATCTCTCGAGAATACTAGTAATACGCTTAAACAGCTATATTCTCGTCTCCATGTATGTCTTTTATTGCACACATTAGTCTTATTTAGCATCATATATGCATTCATCGTTTTAAGTGATTCCGATGCGCGAATCGAATCTTCGTTCCATTGCAGATCCAAATCTTCACGTTCTAGTGATACTAATACGTGCAAAATAAAACATAAACAGATTATGAATAATGCATATGACATGTCTGTAACATCATTACTATTTAACGATCAGCTCTGTTCTTTTATCTGACTGCCAAAACCAGATAAATGGATTTGGGTTTGTGTGCACTCTTAATATTATAAAAGATTTTTGTTCTTAATATTAATAAAGGAATTTCTAAGATTTCTTATGGGGATTTTCAGGGTTAAAACGGCCAAAATACTGCTCAAATGGCCAAAAACATGTCTAAAATAACCAATATTCTAGTCAAAATAGCTAAATGTTAATTAAATGTCAGAGGCATTTACCGCTTTTAAGGGTAATAATTTTATTTTATCTGGATTTCTGTGGAATATGCCGCAATTAAAGTATAGAACCCGTATTTGTGGCATATGCCATTTTTACTAAATTTTTATATACAGTATAACTCAGATATAAATTAAATATGTATAATAGAGCGCAATATTCCGTTTTGCGGTGGCATTTATGTACAGTATAATTTTGATATTAAGTAATAATTCAGAATTTTCTATAAAAATATTATAAAATTTACTAATGGTTTGGTTTTTAACGGTTTTTAACAATTTTTCCCCGTTTGGAGTGGTTTGGTTTAAGTTTTTAAATTTTTGTTTGGATTGGTTTGAAAATACTAGAAATAAGAAAACCATTTTCAAACCATTAAACAATTTACATAAAAATAGTATAATAAATTTTAGAGTAAAATGGCATCTTCTCATTATATACAAAATTTATTAATTTTAAAAATAAGTTTACAATGTGAATGCGTTTCTAATGTGGAAATACTTTTTGCTTGCGTCAAATCTTCTATAAATATGACCATAATATTTAAGTATTATTTAAAAAATTAATTTAAAACCATTTTCAAAAGTTCATAAAAAAAGTTTCATTAATGGATTATGGTTTTTTAATGGTTTGGTTTGGATTGGTTTAGATAATTATTTTTGTAATGGTTTGGATTGGCCTGGTTTGAGAACGTAAATTTAAGGTTGGTTTTGGTTTGAGAAAAGTCAACCCATTAGCACCTTTAAAATTTACATTACAAAGTCAGATATTATGACCGTTTCGATTTTGATTTTCAGAACAAATTTAGTTAGTTTAGATCAAAGGAATATTATGTAATTGTTTAAATTGTTTTGAAACACCAACTAAAATATTCAAAAATTAAAATTGATTCCAACAAAAAGATCAGTTAGAGAGGCATTTTCCAACTAACTTTTATTCATTACTTACCACTTTCTATTGCAAAGAAGCATTTTGGGCTATCAAATGGAAATATTTTAAGATTGCCTTCACAGGTAAGAACCATATGTCGTCTAGAAATAAATAAACTAAACATTTCAAATTGAAAATAACATTAAATTTAATTTAATATATCAATAAACTATATAAAATTTTGAATAAAGTCCAATAAATATTTAGCGCGTTTCCAACGAACATTTTATTTTAAAAATAATGAAACTAAAAAATATTTTATATATATTCTGTTGTAAAATTAAGGTATATTTTGTACAAAAACAAAAGTTATTTTGCAAAACATTTATTCAATGTATAATAAAGCCATAAACACGATGAAAATTAAATACTGGCGTATAAAAATTACAAGTTATTTCTCACAAAATTATGCTTTGTTAAACTTTTGATTTATATTATGAAATATCAATTTTAAATGATGTCATTTGTAAAAAAATCGAAAAAAAGCAAATTGTCCGTTAATTGTTTTATTCTTACATTCTAAATATTATTTTAAGAACTTGACATAAGAATTATAGATTTTATATTATTTTTACTGGATAGTACAGAATACAGTTGACTAATGGGTAAATAATTCGTGATAGCGCTCAATCACATCTTCACATCCAATAAATATTTCAATTATTAGTGCACACATTTTTATAAATTTATTTTAACTGAAGATGTGATTGAGTACTATCACGAAGTATTTTCCGATAACCTAATATTTACACGATATAATGTAAAGTAAACAAAATATATAAACTATATTCTTGAGTCAAGTTTTTTAAATGATAGTGTAATATATTTAGAATTAGAGCTGAGCGCTGATGCGGATATGAGCAGATACGGGTGATTTAAAATTTTAAGGATTTTTGCGGGGATGCAGATTAGTAAAAAAATTTTATATGCGGATTGTATACGGCGTGAGTACAAACATTTTCTGCGGTTAAAAAGCCGGCCGGGATGTTAAACTGATTTAAACGCGGATCATATCCCCAATAATCCGCAAATATTTTTTTTCTGTATTTTAAACAGGAAATGGCAAAATAAGTTTTATATTATCATAGAAATTATTTTATCTACTAATTAATGAAAGCTTTATTGCATTATTTTTGCTCAGTAACAAAAACATTATCTTTATTTATGTTGCCAAATAACATTTAAATATTATATAATGCAAAATGAAATTTAATGAAAAATATTTATTCTGTCATAAAAAGCTGCAATTATTAAACTTACAATAAATGCGGATATCCGCGGATTATCCTCTGCGGATTGCGGATTATAATTATAATTTTAAGGGCGATGCGGATCGGGTGGGATAGCCTTAAAAATTTCGCAGATAAGTGCGATGCGGATAACATTGGATAATATTAAGTTTAGAATTTTTAGAATGCGTATCCTAATTTTTTGCCAGCTCTATTTAAAATGTTAACTCTCTGAAAATCCCAAAGACAGTAATAAAATGGCATTTTATGATTAGTAGGTTAGTTAATATAACAAATTTAACTTTTTCTTAACAACGAAAATGATACAGTATATAACTGAAGATTAAATAACATAAAATTAACGTATACAAACAAATATAAACAATTTTTGAGAAATTTTCCAAAATAGTTTGATTAAATAGAGCAATTAAATTTATAATTAAAATTAACATATGCTTTGGCTTATCATACCTAGTGGTATAGAGAACAGTTCCATTTGGAAATATTTTCAAAGAAATGTGAACGGGATCTAAATGGTCGAGTGGATACTTGAATTCACCGTGTTTTATGAAATAGAAATCAGGCATCCATAGCATATCGGCGTGCATTAATGCGTTCAAATACTTATATTTGCCGGAATCTTCGAACTCAACTCTAGGATCCGACCACAATAAATGTATTAAAAATCCAACTTCGTATGTAACACTTGATTCATCAGGTGATGACAGTGTTAGTAACAATACGCTAACATTTACTATCGTTCTTGCTATAAATAATTCATTCGATTAAAGAAAAAGTCATTTTCAAAATTAATTAATTCTTATATAAGTAAATAGAAAACTAAAACAAAAAATAAAATCCTATTAACTTAGTATAGTATGAGTTTGATAGTTTAATACCTGCTGGTCTGACACGAGCGTCATATCTTCGATGACAAAGTAAATGGTCTAATAGTTGTTTATCGGTATAATTTTTAGATAACCTAAAATGTAAAATCGATTAGTTTACATTTGATATGTGCATGCATTTACATATTTTCAATTCTAATCATTAAAGTACAGTAATTTCTTTATTACTCTGGTATGTCTAAATTTACGGCACGACTCACTGCGATAAATAATAAATATTGGATCGCATTTAGAATAGCGTTCAACCATTGGGTTCTTTTCATTTTGTCGCTAAACGCCAAAATAGAAGATTTCACACTCTCTGGAAAAATAAATGATTCACATTAATAATATCATAATTGGAGCAAAAAACTTTTAGTGCAGTATAAATAGGTATATCGTATTTATTATTTATTTGAAGAATTTATTTAAAACCATTAATAAGAATAAACATGTCAAACATTATTAATTAAATAAACTATTTCGGTAAAAATGTCAAATACATTATAAGTTCTTTACGAATTATTAGGCATATTCTAACAGAATTTTCACAAAGACAATCCATAAAATCTTCGGGTAATACTACTACCGTATATAAAAATTTAGTACTTATTATTTATTTATTTATTTGTGTACTATTATTGTGTTGTAAACCAGCAAATAAAATAAATAGCCCATAGAAAACGCATTTTACATTTGAATAACTTATAAAAACGATTCAATAATGCGTCAAATAATGTTCCGTAAAAAAGAAGATCAAATCGAAATATTTAGGGTAATTTACCAACAATTTTAATCATTTACACCGTTGTTCCGAAACGTTGAGCTAAAAATTACTGTAAATTTTAAAATTGATAACAAAAATATCTCATAGATGTGTGGCGTCTTCCGCCGAACGATTAATTACAATTAACAATATAACGAACAAAAATTAGTTAATTATAGTTTAGTTGAATTACGTGACATTATATGCGTTCACTCATTAATAATTTAGAGTTCACTGAAACAAATGAAGATTGATTTACAACACGAATATGATAGAATCGGTAATATTCCGAACAGAATAGGAAACATTAAACAAAACGCATATGTATTTCACAACTGTTTACAACATAAACATTAAACAAATGCCATTCAATTTCATATTAAAACTATTTTAATAATTTAAAGATTTTGATAAAACAGAGCACAATATATGATAAAGCTTTTGCTTTTTTAAATAATCAATTGTTTCTCAAAATCCTATGTAAATGTTTAAGGGTTTAAATTGCAAACATAGCGATATAATAATAAATATTTTGAAAAAATGGATAATAAATAATGGATTACTTACTATATTAATGATGTAATTTTAAATCGTTATTATGCTGTAATTCATACATAATTCACTAATATATTTGATATTATATACATATATATTTAATTGATATGCATTTTATTGGGTTTGAGAAGCACTTTAATTATATAAAAGCTTAATTAAACAATTAATTCTAAAACATTGTAAAAACAACGTACTATTAAATAAATTGTTAAATAAATTGCACGTCAAATGCATATTAATTTAAGCGAAGTTTTACTATAAAACTAAAACGCAAATAATATTAGATATTGCAATCTTTAACGAATCGAAATGTAAACTCTATTACTATACTGTAGACTATTGGCGTTTGTGTATTCCTAAACAAAACTATGTTCTGTTTGTACTGCACATCAACTCGAATGTAACTGCAAATGTAACTGAAATACTGCAGCAGTAGTCAACTGAAAAATCTATAAAATTATCGTTTTCGGTTATAGTTTTTTTTATATATGTAAATCTTGTAATTTTAATTCTTTTGCATCAATTTTAAGGTTTCGTTTTAAAAATAAAAAATTTTTGACTAACACTTTGTAAAACTATGTTTAAAAAATTGTGATATTTGAAAATAAGAATACTAATTTAAAAAACTATTTTTAGAATTTCCAACAAATTTAATTACGGACATAATTATAAAAAATCTTATTTACCTACAATTCATTCGAAATTCCGGACAAAAAAGAAAATTTAAAAATTTGTGAAAAAGCTAAAACTGTTGGTCAGATAAAAGTTTTGGTTATTTCAGACTAAATTATCACATAATACTAAAAAATAACGCTCAAATCGAATGAAATTTAATTTATTAATTAGGGATTTCTTTTATCTCTTAATTTGACATTTCTTCGTTCTAAATAGAAATTTATTACAGGTTTAATTCATTTGTTTTACATTTTGATAATTTTTTAAACTATTTCCCTTAAATTTCCTATTTTCTAAGATTTTTAAATCTTAAATAAATGCTAAATTAATGAAAAGAGCGAACATGGATCAAGACCTAGATCGAATTTATATCTTATTAAATTTTGGATATGCCGAAGGATTTTAATATTAATTTGAATGTTGTATCGAAATAGATTATACAAATTCATATTAATAAGTTCTATTAAAACATAGAGTATTAAATTAAATTAATTACTTTTTAGTAAGCATTAATTTATTCACCCTTATTATCCAGATATATTTTTCAAATTAAAATCAATTAATTATTTTATGTTCTTATTTTTTAATTAGTTTTTCTATAAAATTTATTGCACTAAATTCTAATTAAAAAGTTTTAATAAAAATTTTCACTACTTTATAATTTAATAGAAGTTTTGTAGTTCGAAATTAATAACAAGAGTGAAAAACTTATAAAAATAGATGCTTCACTAATTTATTTAGTTCTGTTTACGTGTAATTTATTTTCATTTTCTAAATACTAATAAACTGAAATATTTACCGTTAAAGTTAAAAATTCATCGACTATTAATTCATTAACTGTTAATCTAAAAGTAAACTACCTTAGAATATTAGTATAGATAATCTAATTCTGTTAACCTGACGCGCACTGCATATGGCATTGTAATTATTTTAAGTAACGATCATAGTTATGATTATGGATAGGGACTTCCGGGACTAAAAACTGGCCAAAACGGTCGGGAACCGGGAACAAAAAGTACCAAAAACGGGAATAGGATCCGGGAACTAAAACTTATTTTAAGTGTGATCAAAAAATAATAATTTACAAAAAAAAAGATTTAAACTGAATATTACGAAAATTTTTTAAATTTTCTTTCGAAAAACTCTGCCAAACGCTAATTCAATAAGTTTTTGAAGTAACATTTAATACATTTAATATTAGAAATATGATACTATTGAAACTATTTTTCTAGACTTTCAATAATTAAATTCCTATTTTTCTACTTTAGATCATTATAGTAATACTTTAATGCTTTTGTTTTATATTTAGAAATTTTTTGTTAAATATAGCAAAACGGGTACTTTTTGAAATAATATACAAATCCGGGACTTTTTTACATAACATGCAAAACCGGAAAAAACCGGGAAATTAAAACCACTTTTAATTAAAATGGTCGTATTCAATAGAAGTTTATATATTTATCTCCCGGTTGTGTGATCAAAGGAAAAAACCTGGATTTACCAGGAAATCCCTATCCCTAGTTATGATATTGTTTTCATAATAACGCAATTGTAGAGCAGAGCGCGTATGCAGATGTAAGCGGTGTAAATGTGGGGCGATGTGGGTGTAACGGCATGGTTAACATTGTATTAATTTGCACCAAATGTTTGTCGCGCTTCTCTAGTTTCATTTAATTTTCATTAATTTTAAATCAACTCAAATGTACTTTAAATGTAATCAAAATTTAATCAGTTGCCAACCATTCAAAATCAAATTACCGAATAAAAGCTTACGATATGTTAAATCTATAATAGTGAATGTAAAAACCATATTTATATATTTTATTTTCTTGATGTCAGTGAAAACATTTACACATCGATTGTAAATTTTTAGATACGACGTCAAGAATATTTAATTTTAACCAAAAAAAATTAATAAATTAATTTGAAATATTCAATTTAATAAATAATTTATTGCAATTTATTGTCAAAATGATCATCTTTTTCGATGATGTCATTACTTTCGACAGAATCGTTTTCGACATGAATTGATGAAATAATGTTTGAATGCCTAATAATTGGTTCAATGGTATCATTCTCTTGACTGGCATCGCTGGACGCAAAACACGAATTACTATCAAGAAATTCCTTGCTATCGTTAACGTTCTCTAATTTGCTGCCTTCGGTATCGATTGGTTCCTGAGAGTCTTCGGACATAGATATGGCTTCGCTGTCGCCGTCTTGCAAGTCATGCTGATCTTGAATCTCATTGTTAAGCGTATCGAATGTTTGTAATTTAACCGATTTATCATTAGTTCTATTATTGTGTTCCTCTCGGATTAAAAGCTCCTTTTTTAGCTGATCTAATGCTTTATCAACTAGTTTTTGGAAAGTGCTGTTATCAACCGCTTTTGTTGCGCATTTTTTCCGTATTTCTTCCTTAAATTGATCGCTTGCTTCTATAAATTTTCGTTTCTTTGAGGCAAACTTTTCTTCAATTTGTTGAAGTTCTGCCTCCAACTTCTTTTGGTGCATCGTTAACGACTGGACCTGCCGTTTCAATACTTGCATTCTGGCATTAGTAACCACTGAACGAACATCGGGAACAACAGTATCGCTAAATATTTCATTAATTAAACGATGATTGCGTTGATAACGAGCGGAAGCGATATGTTTAACCGAAAACTCTTCGGAGTCTTCGTCGTCATCGGTTGGTTGTATGCAAAGTTTGTTCTCATTTTGCTTCTGTGGTGATGGAAATCCCTGCAAATATAATCAAAAATGTTAGTCACAAATCGTGGTTTAACGTTAAAATAAGGTTTAAAAAAATAATAAAAAAAGCTGCAAAACCAAAAATATGCAACTCATGACACTATTAGCAGTTAAATGACTCATAAAGATGTTTGCTCACCAACAAAGTCGACGTATTTCTTTCTAACGCATCGCGTTCTTCGAACAATCGTTGAGCTGATCAATGAATGAGTCAATCAATAAGAACGTATCACACATAACATTAGTTTCAAATCACAATTCATAATATTATTCTATGATCACTCATAAGTATTACGATATATACCTTTGGCTTTTGCAGAGATCCATGTTTGATATGCGGGAGAATTATGGTATGACTTAAGTGTATCATTATATTCAACCTGTTTATGATTGAATCAATATATCCATAGTTTTAGTCATGCAATTCAAATTCAATTTCAAATCAAGCAATGATACCTTTTCGGCCTCAAATGCTTCTATATATTCTTGTTTGTCATCATCAGGTAAGTCTCTCCACATTTGCCCAATGATTTTTCCGATTTCCCATAGTTTTAGGTCTGGATTTTGAGCCTTCACCTGATCCCACACCTGTATATAACATTTGTAACATTCTATTTGCAAATTACCAAAAAATCAATGTCTCAAACAATCAAAAAAAAATATATAAAACGTAAACTGTTTGAGTTGCATATCTTTGTTGCATATCATATAATGGGTTAACATTGACGAGCATTCATTCACTAACTATAATACGTATATATTAGTTACCTTTCGACTGTAACGCATATATGGCATCAATGGTTTGTCTGGAGGTTTCGGTGGTTTAGGCATTCGAGTCTCGCCCTAAACATAACACAACACAAACACACATCAAATACTATATAATAGATTACAATTATATATGATATTACCACCACTGCAGGTGTTGCTCGTGTTCCCAATTTAACGGGATTAAAGCTTGGATGTCCATGCGATGAGGACACGAACGGACTCGAAGACGAACTCATGTCAGTACGGCATACAGTATTAGGTTGTACTCTATTATGCTGTCAAAAGTGATAAAATGGCTCAAAACAACATTCACTGCACTATTATCTTCATTGTTCACTCAACTAACCAATAAGAATGCGCTATTATTTTATGCATTTGACGTAATCATGAGCTTAAATGTTAGATTGCCTATAATTAAAGCACGGAATTTTACATATAATAATTTTTTAGCGGTTAGTTTGATCATTACAAATCTTAAGAAATTGTATGCGAATAATAAGTTACAGTATTTCACCGGTTTTATAAATCAATAAAAATAAATAAATTTTTTAAATATTTTAATGTTTTTTGGAAATTGTTATTTAAAATCGATTACTCTATTCCACTACACCCTATGTCTCTACTCTCAATCCCCTTTCGCCCTCATTTCATTTAAACAATTAAATAACAATTATTTCATTGAATTCTTTTAGATTTAGTTATTATAATAATTTTTGTCAATTTTAAGATTTAACTAAATATCCGTGGGTTAATTATACTTTAATAATATTTATTAATAAAAATATAAAATAAACTTTATTATTAATAATTTAAACATTAGTAAAATTTATAAAAATCTATTATGTCTATAAATTATGAAATTAAATTTTAATAATTAATCTGTACTCAGTAAGTGAGTTTGGGTAAACTCTACACACTATTAAAAATTAACCAAACAAAAAATGGTGTATAATACAATAATTAATTGTTTCTCACTTTTACTTTATTTGTGAGTTCGTGAGAGAGAACTGGATGGTCTCTAATAAATTTTAAGTAATATTTAGTAATATTAACAAAGTAACGTTAAAATTTTAAAAAATAATTTTAACTGTCACTGTTTATAATTTACTTTTATAGTTAACAAAATATTTAAATATTGAAAGTAAAATTTTTGTCTAACTTTAAGGCAATGGATAACTTTAATAAAGTTTTCCAAAAAAAATGTTGGGAAATGAGGGAATCTAAACACCAGAATCTTTTTTAGATTCAATATTGGGTTTCGAACGAAATGATGAATTCATAAACGTAGAAAAATTTAATGGCTTTGCTTTTTCAATTGGAGATTCATTGCTAGCTGTGATCGAAGTTTGAAATGGATTTAACTCTTCTTCATTACTTAGTGATCGCATAATCCAAAAGTTTGGTTGTTGCGTAACCGCTGTTGTTTTCCCAACAATTGTTTCACTTATATTCAAGTCGTTAGATTTAGTGGTGACAATGGGTGGCCAACCATCGCTTTCACTAATATCTGCCTCTATTTTTTCGTATTTATGTATCGGTCCTCTCCATGATCTTATTTTTGGAATCACCGAATTAAACAGAACTCCTTGCAATAAAATAACTTCCCAAATGTAACAAAAAATAAAATTTGCTAATGATATGGTGAATAGTATGAGTTTGAAGCTAAATGGAATGTCTGCGAACTAAATTTTTTGAATTTTTAATTAATAGTTAAACGATTTAAAAAGAATAAATAATGCCTTACGTTCACAAATTTGAGAATAAATTGTTGCGGAAATAATACAACCCAACTCACCAAACCGAAATTAACTAATACCACTCCAACATATAATTCTTTAACAAATTGATCACAATTAGTATTTTACTTAATTTATATTTAGTAAAAATGGAAAACATTGTTTATACAAATTTGGATGATTATGTGGATATAACGGGCAGACTGTTTAACTTTAATGGGAGTCACAGCACAGACAGGTTAAAACATGATCGGAAATATTAACTTTATTATTAATAATTACTCACTATTTGAAAAAATATCCTTTCGATAAGGAGGTCCAGGACTAAATATAATTGCAGATATAATATAGGAAACCATGTTTACAGAAAATATGCAAAGTGCTAATTGAGATGCCATCGATTTATGTACATTTGATGCATTGAAAACAAATGGTTCGTACCTATAAAATAACAAATTTTTAATAAATGTGGGATAAATGTAATATGTGTCAAACAAACCACGGCTGCATAATTGAAAATTGTCTAACAAATAGATATAACAGTGCTTGAAATGCAATAAATGAAAACATTGAGAATTGGGGCAAAAAGCTGAGAATACTTCTGGTTGGTAATTGTTTCACAATTTTTGGAAACCCTTTAGTGGTTCCAAACGCCAGCGGAGGTAATAAGTTTAAAATGACGTCAACGAATACATAAGCGCCTGTTTAATTAATTTTAAAGCGTTTATATAATAATATTCATACA
Organism: Phthiracarus laevigatus; assembly: GCA_034700185.1. Lineage (NCBI taxonomy): Eukaryota > Metazoa > Arthropoda > Arachnida > Sarcoptiformes > Phthiracaridae > Phthiracarus > Phthiracarus laevigatus. The sequence continues at coordinate 37,058 of JAQIXJ010000161.1, forward strand.
TTTTTGATAATAAGAATAAGTTAAAGATTACTTAACATCAGACGGTTTACATCCATCCCAGAATAAAATCAATACTGCGGCTAATAATACGAAACAATAGCAAACTTGATACTTAAAAGCTCCAATTGTAGCTGAAAGCGTAGCTCTTCCTTCACTAAATCAAACATTTTTTAAATTAGTAAATTATGTGGATTTTTTTAATGATAACAAATGATTTGTTGTGGTAAAGTTACATATTATAACCTTATTGAAAATATTACGTTAATAAACTCACATAATAAGCAAAGGCACACACGATATATCTTTCTTACGGTAAGTGAAAGGCGATGCGACCGATGCTTCTGCTATTGATAATGAAACTCCAGCATTTGCTGTCCTCAGAGCACCACAATCATTCGCACCTTTCAAATGAATAAGCTTTATAATAAACGTAAGCTATATATAAGCTAAAAGAGAAAATGAATATATAATACCGTCGCCACACATTCCAACCTGATGTCCCTGCCGTTGAAAGCATTCAATTAAAAGCAATTTATGGTGCGGAGACATTCTCCCGAAAATTGTGCCTTTGTGTATGACTTTATCTAATAAATTATGATCGTACTGACGAATTAAATTGAATACGTTTCCCTCCATAGCCAGATGATATTTACCGCTATGTCGTATAACTGGAAGCAGTACTTCTTCCAGACCACCATTTGATTTCATATTTATTTTTTCGCTAAAACCCGGCAATTTTGCGTATTTATAAGAAACACGAAGCAATGGATTATCAGTAGAACTTTCATGAAGTTCAGCGTCAACTTTGATCACAGAATCCGACTCATCAATCATTCCACATTCACGTCCGACACTCATTGAAGTCAATAAGTTATCGCCAGTAATCATAACAGTTCTTATATTTGCGTTGTGAAGTGTACTTAAAACTGATTCGGTTTCACTTTTTAGCCTATTTTGAAACACCATAAACCCGTCGAAATTTAGCTCACACTCTAATTCTTCGCGCGTTAGTTTGAGAACAGTTTCCAAATTACAGTTAATAATTTTAGACGCTGCTGCTAATACTCTAAACCCGTCTCTCGTAAATGTGTCCAAAACTGTAGTGAATTCTGCTGGAACTGATTTGCTTAAACAAAATCCTACAATCAGTTCTGGAGCGCCCTTTACTATAACTAAATATTCGCGTTTAAACGCTTGTTTAACAACCACTAACATTCTTTGCAATTGTGATTCGAATGGTATTTGTCTTATAATGCCATATATATGGCTGTAACTGATTTCATTATTAATTGGTCCCACAATTCTTTCTGGAGGTTTTTCGAACGCATCATTACTAATAAATTCGTCGTTCATTTTAAATTCCCATTTTAATGATTCAAAAATCTTTAGGTCCAACTTTTCGCCATCAATTTTATTCTTGTGCTGAGTTAACGAGTGACACGTAACCATTGCCAACAATAATTTGTTGGTCAAATCGAGTTTTGTTATATCACGTTCGGGCGGAAGAAAGCAATTATTGCTAACAGGGACCACACCTGAAAGATCAATCGAATCTTCGGTGAGAGTTCCAGTTTTGTCGAAGCACATCAAATCGATACCACCGCAGCAATTAATAACGTTCGGATTAAGACAATATATTCCCAATTTCCTTAATCTTCGCTGTGCGTGTGCGTTAATACTTGTTAATACTGCGGGCAATAGTGGTGGCACTAAGAATGTCGCCACATCCAGAACTATTATTGCTATGTCTTTATAATTTGCCTATAATTCGTGTTATTATTATTATTTTAGGTATTGTTCCATCATATTGTAATTAATTTACCTTAAAATTATTAAACCGGTACGCAGCGTAAGCCATGCATGGTATTCCAAGAGCGAAAAAAATTGCCATACATTTTATTAGATCTAATTTTAATTTATAATTTACTTGTTTTGGGAATAAAAAGCTTCGCACTAATTCTCCTTTTGATGTCGAGAAACCTATTTTTTAAAATTGTAATTACTTAAATAATAGTTTTAATGTTTTAAAAAACTTTTCAGGGTTCCTTTAAATCTATTTTTTTGCTAAAATTTTTAAATTTAAATTTTAAAAATTATTACCAATAAAAACATTTATGACAATAAGGTTTTAGACTTATAAATTGAGGATTATGTGAAGACAAATTAACAATTTTCAAAACATAATTACCTGTTCTAATAACCACAGCCTTTACATATTTAGAATCAGTGGACTGCACATAAAGCACTCGAGTCCCACAAAAAAGTGTATTATTCTTTTTAGTGACGGGTGAATATAAAATATTAGGTTCTTCATTGAGCGCTACTTTAGAGATGGGCACACTTTCACCGGTAAGCATACTCTCATCGACAGTGCAATTCCCAGTAATAAGTACAGCATCGCATTCCATTGTAAAGCATTCGGAATATGTGGACAATACTAACACATCTCCAGGAACTAATTCTGTTGAGCTTTTATCAACTTTATTCCCGTCTCTTATTACGGAAACTTCTGACTCGGAATGAACTTTTTCGCGCAAAGCAACTGTTTGCTAAATTATGATTTAAATCTTACGTTAGTTCATTAAATAACTAATAACTCATGAAATTCTTTATACCTTTCGGGTTTGATATACATGCAATGAAACCTAAAAAATTTAATTGATATGTTATGGTTATTGAATCAGCATTTTGTAGTCATTGTTAATTTTTGAATCTGGTAATTGAGAAATGACAAATTCCGGTAATTTGTTTGATTTTATAAATATTTTTTAAAATCAAATCATATGTATTCTTTAACATAAAAAATGTCTTAAACTTGACTTGTTTTTTCTTTTAGTTTTTTAAAAATTTAAAACCCTTTGTATTTTATAATATTCTTACTTTGCACCTAAAATTTCAAATATGCTTATTTTTAAGACACATTAAAATTAAGTTAAAATTAACATAAAGGTGATAAAAACTAAATTCTAATTATACTTAAATATTGACTTTCTTGTATTAATTTGTTAGAAATGTCATATTCAAAGTTTTAAAAAATAAAGAAATTTAAAGAAATTGAATATACTGTATAAAGCTATAAATTAACTTTACATAAACACTGTAATGTGGTTGATTTTGTAAGAAGATTTTAAGTTTTGATAACGATTCAACGATATCTTGTTATAACTTTTTGAATTAAATTAGATTTATTACTTGTTTGAACTGATTTTTTACAGTTGATTTTATGCTTTTAACGTAAATTCAAATTTTTAAAGCATGTGTCAAAATAAATAAAATTTAGTACCGAAATGATGGATAACAAAAGCACACACGACGCGAATTGATAATATAGCTGTATCATCCATATGGTGAAAATAAACATTTGATAGACATAGAATGGTCCATTTGTTATCTACAAAAACAAAACATTTGAATAGAGTACGCATTGTTATGATATATCGACGTAAAACAAATATCTTGATGCTTCCTTTCCTATATTATAGTAAAAAAGTTCGAATAATTGTTAAGCTAACATTTTTAAGTCTATGTTAAACTCATTTTAAAATCTATTTGCAATTGTATAACACATTTCTGAAAACAAAAACAAATCTATTTAATTAAATATAAGAAAAATAAAAATTGTGTTTACTTCTTCAAGCATTAACTTCCAAATAGGTTTCATTTCAACCAAAACCGAATTCGTGCCATATATTTGAGATCTTAGCTCTGCCTCCAATGATGTCAGTCCTTCACTCGCCGAATAGATATGACCACATTTTTCCGATTCTAAGCCTCTACGAGTACATTATCTTAGTTATTATATTATTAAAAAAGTTTTTATAATTAACAGTTTAATCAATACAGAAATGAAAATACTTTTTATTTAAAAATTGAGTTCAATAATTAATTGACTCTAATCTAATAAACACAATTGTTTGAGAATCATACCTAATTTTGGCGAATTGGTTTAAGTCATTCTTCCAAATATATTTAATTTTTTTATGAAAAAAATGCACACAAGTTCCAGGCAGAAACTGCGGAGGTATTTCCACTTTTTCAATAAATCTATCTCCAAATTTATCCTTTTTAACAAAAATTAAGAAGTAGTCGCATTTTTTCGTTTTCTTTTCATTTTAAGACAAATTATAAAGTTATATAAATTCTTACAATAAGTACAACAATTTTCGCCTCACTTAACGAACACTTCGAGTGTGTGATCCAAATTCTAACTCCCGGTTTCCACGATATAATAAGCAGCAAAATACCGCCAGACAATATAATTAAACAAATAAAAATTATTAAACGGATAATTGATGGCGTGTATCCATTGATTATCATTTCATCATCATCGCCGATATTAATTGTGTCATAGGCTGACGGTTGTGCGTTACGCTGCATTTTTTTAATTTAGTTTTTTGTTGAAAATAATATATCCGTTTTCAGTTTTGATAACAAAATTAACACAAAATTTTCTAGTGTTTATAATAGTAAAAAATAAATAATATCTGTCTGCCAAACATTATTAATCACTTTAAATATATAACCGGAAATTAAATAAACGGAGAATTAAATTCAATCAAAGCAATCAAAAGTTGTCAGAACAATGGAAATAATTACAGTGAAATATAATGAATGTCATTAATGTTTATACGAAACTCCAGGCAACATTTCTTAACTCACTTTGATATTTGATTATTCCATTGTAAAAATTCAAAAGAAAGTTATTTGAAGTTTGCTATTAAGTACTTAAAGTTAATCATTATGAACTTCGACTCTATTAGATAAGCTTGAGATATGCTAACTGTAAACTTGATACCTAAACAATTAATACATTTCGAAATTTTTGCTGTAAGGTAGATAAGCGTGATTAAGTGAAAGTTTTTAAAACACATGTTTTACGTGTTATTATTATTTTATTTTTTAATAAATTTATATAACAAAAATTAGTATATAAACAACGCTTTTAAATTTTATTTATAATTTTTGAGCTTATCTTACTATAAAATTTTACTTTTTCTTGAGCAGTTTACTGTGTGTCAAAACGATAGTTTCACACCAGTGATTTTCTCTCTATTCACACTCAGTTATTCCAGTAGTATGCCACTGATAATGCATTGCAATGCGTAATACGCGTAAACACGCATAACGCAGTCGAGTATGCAATTCGTAGTATACTATGAACTAAAGAATTCGCGATACAGTCGCGTGGACTGGAATAGACAGAAAATCTATGTTTCACACTTGCTTTACTAGCATGCATACAGTATAATAGTGCCACGATTATAGCAAAATCTTACATGTCAAACAATAATTACGCTTTTATATTGGCTATTATCTTCTATAACCTTGGATTAGATTAAGACATAGCTTAAACGATTCTTCTAATAATAAGCTTTCTAACTATATATAAATTGTTAATTGATCCAATTGATCCAAACTGAAGTAAATTAAAAACAGATGGATCAATTAACAATATATACATCATTTGAAAGCTTACGATTACAGGAATCGATTGATATGTCTTAAGCAAATGGTTGATTTGGTTCAAGAATGACAAAGTGGTCTTAGAAGAAGATAATATTACTTTTCAAGACGTATTTTTTGTTTAACTCGTATAATTTTAGTAAAATTTAGTATAATAGTACATACAATACTATTATATGCATACGATTTAGCCCCAGTCCGCCGAATCCCGATTCGCCGCTTCCGTTTTCGCCGCTTTAAAAAAATAAATAAATAATTAATTTATGGGTTATGCAAAAGAAATACATATTTAGAATTATTAATTGAAAATTAATATGACGACTAAAATGGATCACAGTTATGCTAAACAATAACCATCAAAAGAACCGAAAATAATAGGAAACTCGAAGGTAAACATGAATTGGAAGGATAACGATAAGCTTACAGAACTGGCGGCGGATATTTATAACGTCACTCCAAATATATCATCATTTAAAGAGTTAACTAAAGAGTAAAAGCTAAAGATTTTAAAAAATCAGGGACTTTGCCACGATATCCGGCATGGTTTAAGGTCAATAGAATTTTAGGTGAGTTAAATAAAGATAACATAGCATAATAAAACATAACATAACCTTATTAAATCTAAATAGAGTCGTATGCCATATGGGAGATGTTAATAGTTATTTGTTTAAACTACAAAACCAAACGATAACTACAACAGTGACATTAGCACACGAAAACGACAGCGTTAATGACAGCACTGAAGACATTGAAAACAATTATACTGACAACAATAATCACAACGACGACAATGATGGATGTTATGAAGAAAGTGATCATAACGTTAATATCGATGAACTCGAAGAATTTGAAAAATTATTTAAATAGAAAACGTTTCATAGGAGGAAAAATAGGTTGGCGTGAAAGTACTAGATAATGTCTTTAATATGTTTAAAAATGTAAATTCAAAGAAATAAATAAGCATTGTAAACTTAAAACAAGTTTTCAAATAAATTAATAAAATCAAATTTAATTTCAAATTAACTTAAATGAATTAATAAATAAACAGGACTTAAAAAGTCGATTGTGGTATGAAGTATGAAGTTTGAGGTAAGAGGTTTCTATGGGATCTTTTCATAGATATTTAAATCGACTTTGTTCAATGTTAAATTATTGATAAATTAATTTATAATATTAATAAATTTTACTTTATTCTGTTCAAAATGTTATTTAATTACATTCAAATAATATAACTAACTGAATATAAAAAATCAATACATAAGCTGATGCAATGTACTGCAAACTATACGAAGTTAATGGCTTAACATACAAAATGGCAGCAATCTTTTTTGGAGGGTGTTATTTTCACGGCTGCAACAAATGCAGAAGTGACGAAACCGTTGATCAAGAGAAAAGAAAGGAAAAAAAGAACAATATTTCCAAAATTTGGAGCTTTATTCAAATCAACCACATCCATCACTATTACACATCTCATCCTCACAATGAATTTGTTGTTAGCTGATTTTTAGCACCACTCACACCCCACCCAACAGCCCATTTTGGGCTATTCCTCTCTTACCTTCTAAGAGAAGTCTGGAGGAAGGGTATGGGGTGGAGGTCCGAAAAAAACTCAGAATTGGTCGGTGTTTTCACAGAAAAAATTCATACTACACCCACCGGAATTTGTTTATTTCCGGAATATACCGGTAATTAATATCAGTCGGATTTGCTCACCGGTAACGAAAAATTAATGTAATGGTATCACCTTACCGGATGTGAGCCAATATATTAAAATATTTAGTCACAACAAGGGGGTGATAATGAGTTTAGAACGTTACTGCCCTTGTTGCAACATTAAGAGAAAGCTCTAACCCAAGTTTTTAATGAAAAACCTGGGTTCATGCTAAAAGGATATCCACAGTTTCTCTTTTGTGGGAGCAAGTAAAAAATATTCCCTAATACCACATGGGCATCACTTATAAATTCAATTGTGATGCCTTCCAGGGTTCTATATCATTTGTTTTACTTCATGAGAACCTGTCCAGCATAAATTTGAAGAAAAATTTATTAAAAAGTTTCTCGTCTTCGAATCTCTGGAGCCCGAGCAGTGAAGACAAGAGAAGTTTTTTTTACACAAACCAACACATGGTTATTTGTTTTACAAAGGAGTTTTAGAGGATGGCTATGGGCCTGTATTAGAGAACATATTCGTAAATTAGCAAACAGTTTTAATTTGACATTCGAAGTAATTAACGATGTCACTAAAGAGTTTGATTTTATTTCAGCTTATAAATAATTAATTCGAATGTCAGATTAAAACTGTTTGCTCATATGTCTTAAATTTTGTTTGTCCATTGTTTTTTGTTTTGTTTTTGTTATTAGGTTATAATTCATACGTTCTATTCAGACAAATTAATGTTTGTTTTCTGGTTATACTAAAAACTATAATATAAAACAAAACTTTGTAGACTGTTTTTCTGAGAATAAATCATAAACTCGTTTAAAATTTAATAAAATTCAATAAAAAAATTGAAGACTTGTTTATTTAAAGAATACAAGTATATAAATAATGTTATTTAACTTATAATGTACTACGAACTTGTTTTGTTCAAATTGCCACATTCCTTTACTTGTATGGTTGATCTACAAGTAGTGGAATGACTTCCTGTTAGCAAACTTCTTGCTAATTATAAAACAGATAAAATATTAACAATGGCTTTCTTAGAGTTATCTGGTGTTATGGTCAATGTCAATAGCTTTATAATGAACCTATTAATGAAAACGTTCATTGCGAATATGTTTCTTATTTACCATATGAGAATGAAGTAAAAGTGAAAAAGCCTGATATTATAATTATTGAAGATTTAATGACTGAACTAGGCGGCAGTCAAAGTTTAGCAAACCTCTACTAAAAGATCCCATCATTTGAACATAAGTGTAATATTTATCTCAATAAATCTGTTCCATCATGGACGTCAAATGCAAAACAGATTTAAGCTGTCATTACTATTTAATTTTGAATAATCCGAGAGACATAGATTAAATTATGACTTTCGCCCGGTCAGTGTTTACTGGCAAGACAAAACAGTTCTTAAACTCCTATAATGGCAGTATTAGTTAGAACTATTGTTATTTAAAAGTTGATCTTTCACAAAAATTCCAGACAACTTACGAGATCGGACTAAAATATTTTCAAACGATATACAGGGTTATATATTTGAACCAACTGTTTACCAAATTTAAAACTGTTTCAAAAAATTTAAAATTATGTTTACGGGAATGGAAATTATTAGTGTCAATAAAAGATAAAAGCCATGACCATTATTTTAAGAAAGTTATCTAAAAAGAGTTGTATTTACGACAACTAAAGAGAAATAGCGATAAACATAATAAAAAAGAATATACCACTGAATAAGGTTTAGCTAATTAAACTTGAACCTCACGCTAAGACTATAAAAGGACTATTCTTTTGCTAATAAAGGGATTTTGATCTATTTCTTATATTATCTTAAAGATTTCGCAAAGTAAAACGTTATTGGGTTACTTTCAAGACGCCAAAAATAGCCACTTGTCTAGCTCTTTCTGGTTTAATGAAGAAGACAATAAATCCATAGATAAGGTCATAGAAAAAACTACAATATATATCATAATTGCAAAACTTGTTAAATACTCCGACTACTGTGGTTCATAAGGAGAGAACCCTTTTCATTTTGACCATTTTAATATAAATCAACTGTATGCATATCTTGACGGTTTATTTCAGTTACCTATTAAGGCATTCACTTCAGACTTAGACTCTGGATTAGTTATGAGAAAACAACATTCATTATATGACGCTCTTAACATGTTGCATAATGATTCAATACTGGACATAAATAGAGATAATTATTCTCTTGGCAACACCATTTTTGGCTTCAAAATTGCACCTGATTTAAGTAACGGTTGTTGTGGAGCTGAACATTTAAATCAAATCAAATAATGATCTCTTCGCATTCAATTACGATTTAAAGAAGCATTTGCTGAACCTATAACAACTCTGATTTATTGCTAGTTTGATAAAGTATTGGAAATTGACGCATCTCGTAACGATGTTAATGACTTTATATGAGTACAAAAAAAATTAATCGTCAGTTAGTCTGCATTGACTCTTTTATTGGTACTTTTCAAGGGATCGATTACCTAAAATACAGAGTTTTCCGGCAGCTGTTGTTAGTAACACCCATGTGTCTTAAAGGCCAGGAGAACATTGGTTTGCAGTTTATTTCGGAAGTGAATGTCAAACGGAGTATTTCGATTCGTATGGGTTTCAACAGACATAAAATAATTTATAGAAGAAAACTCTAGTAGGTGGTTCTATAGTACTGTGCTTCTTCAAGCTATGGACTATATCACTTACGGAAAATACTGTACACTTTTCTTAACATTGCGTTCAATTGGAATGTCTTACTGTGACTTTATAACCTTATTTACAATTATTATGAATTTAAATGATACTATTGTACGAATTTTATTTAAAGAGATCACGTTTGTAAAAAACTAATTTTTTGAAGAAATAATTATAAAATAGAAATTATTTGTGCCATTATTGATGTTTAAGGTTTTAATAAAACAAAAAATTTGTTGCACGAGAAATAGCTATAACCTCAAACAGTTTAATGTCAGTGTGTTTTGAAGTTGACACTGAACTGTCAAAAGATATAATATCGTTTGAGGATCGTATAACAAACGATTTAATTCAGAACCGCATCCAAACCAAGAACAGAGATATTCATTTCGTGAAAGGAAGTACCTGCTTTTTTAAGATAATTTTACGAAACATGTAGAAACGTAAATGCTAATAACATTGGCATTAAAAACACTCAACTGGCTATGTTGAAAGAAAATATGATTCCGTGTATTATGTTGGACGCTCATAATCTCGATAAACTTGACGAGTCCGAACATGGTCGTTGTGCATTAAAAGATATATAAATGAAAAAGATAATATATCAAAATTTATATCTTCGGTATATTTATTATTTAAAAAAATAAGTTTTTTACAAATAACATCATTTGGTATAATTATCGGTCACTAACTTAAAAATTGTTTTACCGCTACAGAAGTTTTGTTTGTTTAATGAGTATGTCTTATTTAACGAATTATCTAATTACAAATTTGTCAATTAAAATATTTAAATTAGTGGCCGTCAGGTGACTGTATGTATAATTGTATGAAACTTTTTTTAATAGTTTGATGTGAAATAATTTGTCTAATTATTTTAGCCTATATAGGCAGCGGTCGTGGCATGTGTAGCGCACATACTTTAACATTAGCTATACTTTAGCATTGTCGAAATTCCCTATACTTTAACATTTAGCGATGCACTGTTGACTAAAACCTGTTCCTCCCCTTTTTTCATACACCACCTTTAACGTATTAAAACTTGGGATAGGTTTAAAACATAGATTTTCTGTCTATTCCTGTCTACGCGACTTAGAGATAATTCTTTAGTACATTATATACTAAGAATTACATACCAAATTGCATACGCGACTAAGTTATGCGTATTAATGCTCATTACGCAATGCAATGCATTTTCAATAGAGAAATACAGGAATAACAGGAATAGAGAGAAAATCACTGGTTTAAAACAGTTCCTCTAACAATATACGATAGGTTAAATATATTCGCTCTCATATACATAGCTCCTCCCCCCGTGATCGTTCTTTGGTAGTATGCCGTGCTCAGCTATAGACTATCCACGAAAACCGGATGTCACCAAAACCTACCACGTCTACTCTACTGTCTAAAATAGGAAACAGGGATTTATATCTGACGTGTTTTGAACCCAAAAAAAAAGTTTATGATTTTTTGAAATTATATCAATGGACTTTTAATTTTTAAAAACCCCATAAATTGAACTAATTATTAATAATTATAAATTAATATAATTAAATAATAAAAAAATTAATTTAGTACAATTTTTCATAAACTATTATTATTAAATAAAACTTGTTTATTATCATAATTAAGGAATTTTGATGGATTTATTTATATTCACAATTTTTGATGCTTTGTAAATTTTAAGAGGAATTTTTCATGCATTATTGCATAAACGATAATTAGTTTTATTACTGAATTTATTTATTAATTCGCTCTATTTGTACAGCATATTATAAATTCATTCAATACAGATCAACTTAAATATCAGTATTTACGTAAGATTTTACTATAAGCTTATATTAAGTGACAAATTCAATGAAAATGTTGGTATAGTTGTTGGTATATTTTTAATTGCTAATACCGACCTATACAGTACAGTAGTACGTAATAGTATGGTAGTAAAAAGTTTCGTTGTGTAATTGCTATAAGCTCTCTAACGAATAACTATAATACATTTTGTATCATAGCATCGTGTAATAAAAAGTTTTATCTCAAATTGTCGAGTTACGAGTTAGTCGTTAACACGTTTCCATATATTTTAGAGGTAACCCCACGCTTATTATTTAATAATATATGTTTTATATTACCCTAAACGCTAATTTTACATAAATCAAAAAATCATTTTACATCAAAATAACACGTAATATGAAATGAGAAATAGATGTTTGCTGTTAAGTTAAACTTTGTTTGCTGTTAGTCACACAAAACGACAAAACGCGTCAATATTTATACAGATAATGGATGAACAATTCGCGGAACTTAAAAATGATACGTTGTTGAGGGCAGCGAGAGGTGAATCAACGCCATACGTACCCGTTTGGGTTATGCGTCAGGCGGGCAGGTATTTGCCGGAATTCCAAGAAGTGCGCAAACATCACGATTTTTTCGAAATCTGTCGCACACCTGAATTGGCGTGTGAACTAACCTTACAACCAATTCGACGCTTTCATTTGGATGGTGCCGTCATCTTCAGCGATATATTGGTTGTGCCACAAGCGTTAGGAATGGAAGTGAAAATGGTTAGCGGCACTGGACCTGTATTCCCCAATCCATTGATTTCACCAGAAAATATTTCGCTACTTAAAAGTAATATTGTTATTGAGAAAGAATTAGATTATGTTTACAAAGCCATTACATTGACGCGACACAATCTTGAAGGAAAAGTACCATTAATT
>JAQIXJ010000162.1:0-49538 GCA_034700185.1 Phthiracarus laevigatus
GAGGGTCGAATATAGTGCTATTGAATCAGTTTTTCCACCCCCATTTTTTCAGGAGGGGTCCCACCACCTTGAAACCTTCGGATGTGCACTCCTCTCTTCTAGCTAAATCCATTGATATGGGTGTCGAGGGGGTGGGACCCCCAGGAGAGGCGCCTATAAAGGATCAAACAAACAGACAAACTGACAGACAGACACACAAATAATGTTTTTTATATATATTGATGATTTTATTTTGCTTTTGCATTTATTAGAAATGTTAATTTTGCTTGTATTTTACTTTTGGTTTTATGAGAATTTTTATTTTTGCTTGTATTTCGCTTTTGCTTCAAGCAAAAGTGAAATTAAAATATTTATTTTAATTTTGCTTTTTATTTCTATTTTAAGAAAAAGTTACATTAATTGTCTTTAGTTTTTAATTTTGTCAATATTGATTTCAATTGTATTTTATTTTTACTTTTAAGAAAATTTTTCATTTAACTTGTATTTTACTTTTGGATTTAATAGTTTCTTCATTTCAATTGTATTTCATAAAAATTTCAACTTTTGATTTAACTTTAAAAAAGCGAAACAACACTAATTTTAACCTTCCATTAGATTTATTTTTCTTTTTGAAAGCAAAAGTAAAAGTGAAATATTTTTTTACTTTTCCATTTGCTTGAAGCGAAAGTAATATACAAGCAAAATTAAAATTTGAAAGCTTAACGATATTACTTTAAAAAATCTATTATATAGAAGTTATTAAAATTTAAACATAAGTTGTTATACAATTTTATGGCACCTGCTTGTGTTTAAATGAGAATGAGTATAAAATTTTGATCAAAAGAAAAAGTAAAATACAAGTTAAATTATAAATTAAATAAAAAGAAAAAGTAAAAGACAATCTAAATTAAACTTACACTACCTCCCATTAATATAGGTTTTCGACAAAATGTTTTGTTTACAAGATTTACGCTAGTTTTTAAAATATTCCTATTTATATTAATTTAAAAGGGTTATCTTGTGCATAAACCTAAATTAGGGTCGATTTGATAGTATGTTTGAAATAAGATTATTATTTTACTTGAAATTAATTAAATATTTTGGCAATCATTTTATTATGACGATAGTCAATGGATATAAAATTAAGGTATTTGATTTATTTATCTTGGTATATTTGACTTTTACAATCAAACATACAAAGATGTATTTAGCAAAAAAAAAACATTTTCTTCATATTGTCAAATATTTTATTTAGTAAACGAAAATAAATATAAGTATACTATTATTTTGTTCAATTTTAAGCTCTTCATGTCAATAAAGTTACGTTAACCAAAAGAAAAAAATATATTTAAGTTATATGTAAGTTATATATAATATAAATAAAAATATTTTTGTGACAAATAATCTTAAAAAACAAACTTTGCCACCACTTCCTCACTAAGCTCTTGGGACGCATAAAATATTTTAATCTTCTTTAAATCATGTGTGCTTGAGAAGAGCATGTGAATCCTATCATATTTGATGCACTTCTTATTTCACAATTTTATTTAGTTCAATAGAATTTATCTTTACTTTTATAACTGAATATAAATATATTTTCAAATGTTTTTTATTTTTCCTTTTTTGTATAACTATAATCCGATTTGAAGGGAGTTGTCCGAATAAAGTAAATGTAGCATTAGTTTTCTGATAACTCGTTTGTTATCATAAAAGTAGTTATTATTACTAACTTAATGACAATAAAATCATCGCATGAGTTTGAGCAAAATACTTTCATATTATGCATAATTTAATATATGCTATAAATTAAGTTATAATAAATAAGAAAATACGATATTTTTGCAAAATATTCCAATTCGTTTTTAATGGATTTTTTAAATTTTCATTTTATATGTAACGCATAACTCATAAAATGTGCATTTAATATTAGTACTCAACTGTGTAATGATAATAAATTAGCATTTGATGTTAGATATAATGCGAAAATGAACAAAATACCAACAGAAAATGACCGAAATAAAGATATTTCCAACAAAGATTTATTTATGTTGTATTGATGTTAGTTAAACATATAAAATTTATATGTAAACTAAATTGTTGAACAATGCTTTACTTATTATTGGATATGTGTTATAAATAGTTTCCAATATTTGATTAATATTACACTCGAAGATTGCTTTAAATAAAAGAACTTTAAGTTTTTCGCTGGTAAAGTGAGCAAACATTGAGCGAAATTCTTGAGAATTTATATTAAAAATTATAGATTCTCGCTACAATTCTTAATATTTCTAAATTAGATATTGATATATAATTTTTAGCTCACTTTGAAAAAGTTAGCTATTGGATTTGACATTCCACCTGTCTGTGACTTTGTGTAGACTTTTTTGGATCTCAAAAATCAGGAAAAATGAACAAAATTGGTTCAAAAATGAGTCAAAAATATAAATCAATAATGTAAGACAACAATAGATTTAAAGTCAAAGTGAGCGCATTACTAATGTTTATTCTTGTTTAAAAGTTAAATATATCTACAAATTTGTATGTTATTAATTTTGTAATATATATTCATTATTTTGGTCATAATCATTGAAATGTTGTACGTATGCCACTCCCACTATTCCTCTATGCTTAACATTTCTCTGCATTAAAACGGAATAGACAGGCGATCACTGATACTCGTTCTGCTCAACACTTACTTGCATTATTATGTAAACAATTAAAATAGCAAACAGCGTTACGTAAAATGCTTACAATGCGAATATTCAGATCGATATGATTAACAAAACTATTCATATTAGTAATTGAAAGAAAAACTAATAATTCATTCTTAGAAATAAAATCTTGATTTGAATTTATAAAATTAAAAACAATCTATATTTCTTGTTGTGATGCAGAGCTCACAAAATCGTTTACTAATAAAAGGAGGTCTTTGTGTTAATGATGATTCAATATTTGATTCCGATATATTTATCGATGGAATAATCAAGTATGTATCCATTAATTATTATCTAATATTTTTATACACAAAATATGCACGCATACATTTGTCCGGATATTGGATATAACAAACATATCCTAGTATTATAGAGTATTATATTTTGATTCATGTTTTTAAGACTTAGCATTCCAAAAGTAATATTTTTTTGTGAAAACAGATTTAACACAATATTACTTAAATGATTGAATAGCAGCGAAAATTATTAGTAAATTAATAAATATGAATAAAAAAAATTTTTCCATTACATACCTTTTACTGGTTACTCATACCACAATTTTTATTTTGTAATTAAATCCTAGTCGTTATAAATTTTTTGTTATATAAATAAAATTAAAATATACGTGAGGCGAAATAAAAAAATAAAACTATTCCGAAGAAATTAATATGTTTTACATAATTATCAAAAACACCATTCATTTAATCTTAAATAATATTATTTAAAATATAAATAATCGACACAATTGGTTAAACTAAGCTAAAATTGCGTTATATTTTCTTTAATACTCCAGTTATTGACTTTCTTAGTGGCCACAGTAATCCGCGTTTGCCTCTCGTCTCTTAACCTTGTATTGTTGAATGGACTCGCTTTAACCATAAAATTGCTCGTTTTCGTGGTTTGTTTGCCATTCAATTGGTCGCGCGATGACACGAAACTTGGATTAGAGTACATGGCGTTACTCTTAGTCGCTGGTATTGGTGACTGATAATCATTCACTTGTTGGTTAGCAAAACTAACAAAAACCTTTTATTTCAAATAAATGTAATTAATGTTTTCATTTTTATAATATTAACTTTTGAAATGATTTTTAATAAAAAAAATAGTTTACTTGATCTAATGTTGTTTGACTGACAGAAAAATCTTGCAAATGAAGGCTTTCCTGAGCGTTCTGTAGATTCTCGAATATAGTGGACAATGGAATGCCATTGTTTGGTAGACTGAACTCTAACATTGTGTGATGATGTGCCTGACATCACATTTCAGTTATTAAAATTATAGTTTTATTAAAATGATTAAATTCTAACAAACCCTGAGAATGCATGAAGAGAAACAATGATTCATGTAATTAATAGCATCGTTGCAATTGTTTTCCGCTTCTGACAAACGTAAAGTTATCAGATATCCCGAACCAAATCTTTCAAATTAAATTCATTTTTAAATAATTATATATTTTCAAATTAATTAATTGATTATAAATATATACTTATGCTTCAAGTATTGAGGACTTCCAATACATTTGAAACGTCCATTAACCATAATTGCCAAACGAGAACAAAGTATATCGCATTCTTCCATACTAGTCATGAAGCAAATAAATAAAAGTTTTTGATTTGAATTAAAACAAAAACAAAAAAAAACCTGTGAGATGTTAACAGAACTGATCTTCTGTCTCGTATTGCGTTCTGTATATTTTGGCAAATGTATCGCCGACTTTGAGGGTCGAGACCACTTGTAGGTTCATCCTATAATACCAAAAAAATATGAACAATGATTCCATTAAAATGTTAATAAAAAATGTACCAAAAGAGCGATTTGTGGATTTCCAAGCATAGCAATGGCTAAACATAACTTCCTTCTATTACCGCGACTTAACGCAAACACAGGAACACGTGAATAACTCATTAACTGATATTTAGCCATAGATTCATTAACAATCTGAGAAATAGTTTGAATTAATTATTAATTTTGGTTCAAACACTTCGCTTACAGTTGGGATGTGTTGCGACGGTATTCCACGCATATGAGCATAAATGGTTAAGTGTTCGTGAGGTGTGAGAACAAAATCAAGAGCATCTGCTTGGGGACAATAACCGATTGATTGGTAATTGTTGGACAGAGCCGTCCGAATATCTTTTCCATTAATAATAGCCTGACCAGTGGTAGGTTTAAGTTGACCCGTTAATATGCGGAACAGTGTTGTCTTTCCCGCACCATTAACACCGAGTAAACCGAAACACTAAACCAAATGATTATTATGTAAACTTTAAGTTTTCTTAAACATGTTATGATTACCTCTCCTTTTGGTATCGAAAAGCTGACATTATCGACAGCAATCTTCTTTCCAAACATACTTTGAAACGCTTTCGAAACTCCAATTATTTTCAGTATATCATTGTTAGTATCACTTAAATGGACTTTACGTCTCTCTTCGGTCACATCGCTGTCTTCATTGCAAACGCTAACTGTTTTTGTCAGTTTTTTATTCTTACACGAAGAAAAGTTGAAGAGTTCGAGACCAAGATTAGCGAAAAATAATATAACGCCTTCGATTATTAATGTCAAATAGTGATTGGCCAGCATATCAGATGAAAATGGGTTGATATACGTGTCCTGATCGAACAGAATGAATATATCGGAAAAGATTTGGTTACGATGAATGTCAACTAAACCACTCAAAAGAACGTATGGCGGAAATATCATGGCTATCTTATCGAATGTGGCCTGAAATGTTGGACTAACTTCGATGAGCTTAAACACATCGATTAATAATCGCATTACCATTGTATTAATACCGATAAACAATGCCAAACAGTAAATAACCATAAAAGCAATACTCGCTTCGTTAAACAATTTCTCCATTAAATATACGAGTGTTATCATAGCCCAACCAAATAGAAATAATAATGTTAACACCGCTGGAAGGTTTAGCCGTGCCATATATATTGGAAGTTGAAAGCAGAATATAATGGCAGCAGAGAACCCAACAGCTACTATAAGTGACATTAAATCCCAGAGTAATGACGAAACCCAGTATAAAACAGTTCCAACACCAAAGATTCGTTGTAATTGTTTTTCTTCGAAAGTACGTTCTCTGACGATATAGAACACAAAGCTGGTCGGAATGAATATAAACCCAACCAATATAATCAATGCAATGCCAGCGTCACCCGCTCTTTGCATTATTGATTGATCTCCAACTTGACTCGATCTTATATGTAATGGATGAGAGTATGTGATGATATCTAAAAATATGATTAAAGTGAAAGTAAACCAAATGTTTAAACAAAACTTTAATTAAAGTTCTTACTATAATCGCTAGCATTTTCAACACCAGTTAATTCCAAATTAGTTCTCATTATTGCGTTATTAATAGCATTCAAATATGATGGCATCGCGTGATAACCATTATTATCGAACCAAACTTTAATTATATTATCATTAAGTGTGGAATCATTTAGTTTATGATAAGACCAACCGCCCCATCGACGGTCCATAAACTCCGGATAAGTTCTCAACAAAAACTTACTGACATCAACATTACTTAAATCATAAGCGAATCCATGAACATTTTCTATTGGATCACTAATAAGTGAAGCCATCGAAGATATATCTGATAAGCATTCATCGCATTTACAGAGAGCGGCATTTGTTGTCCAAGAGTTTCCGCTAAGAGTTCTCAAGTGTTGTGGTAAAAAATTGGCTTCATTTCCACTTTTTTTCATCACAGGACACTTTGAAGTTTTCCAATGTTCTCGAGGTTTCAAACAATCAGCGGTAACCACTTTAGAGTTGAATAGTTGGTTAGAAACAGCCGCTATATCACCGGAACTGTTCAATAGGCTATAAAATGAAATGGTTGACTGACCATAAATAGATGGCATTAATGGTAAGGCAGGATCGGGTGCGAACGTAGGCTTTATTAGAGTCATTCCCATTGCGAATGCTATGAAAATGCATGGCAGAAACAGTGTACAGAACAGTGACCTCCAGTCACGACAAGTGTGCGTAAACCTCTTGTGCAGCAATGCCCACAATTGTTTCATCTTCAGGTGTGGACCTGTCACTAATTGTGGACATGTCCAGTCAAGCGAATGAACATTGGAATCCAATCTCATAGTGATATCATTAGTGGTCTGATCACTATTCAAAGGATGACTAAGTTTTCGAGCCACAGCTAATTTTGCGGCTTCCATTGGCATATTTGACTCTTCGAGATTACACAGTGTTAGGAACACTTCCTCCAGTGTTGTACTCGTTAGACCATAGCTTCCAAATCCAAGTGCGTTAATATTGGCGTCAAGACATCGGAAAAAAGTGGCGTAATCGTGTGATGTGCCATAAGGTCCGTGTTGTGGTAATGCCAATACTACTTCTCCGCCATAGTCTTCCACCAGCGAAGCGTTCGGTATAAGACATTTGGCGAAAGCCATCAAACGTTTCACATCGCATTGGTCATCGTTTGGCCCGTTTGAAGATCGACCAGAATCATTGTCACCGTCATCTGTTCCCTGTCTGGACACCGTTAATTGATAACCACAACCGTATTTGCTTCGCAACAAAAGTGGTGAACCTATGTATTTGTATTTGTATTTGTGTTTGTTATGAGTTATACTGTAATAACGTTAAGTATAGAAATATTACCGACGCATAAAAGTTTTCCTCTGTGTATAACCGCCACCTGATCACTTAATATTTCTGCTTCGTCCATGTGATGAGTGGTCAATAACACTGTGCGACTCTGTTTCTGCTGTACTATTAAATCCCAAATACTTCTTCGTGCCACTGGATCTACACTTGCGCTAAAACCAATTGAACAAAAATTAATTAAAATAATAACGTGTTAGATAAATAGATTTGTAAAAGTTTTCCAAAGATGTTACAATAACTTTGATATAACAATATAATTGATTTAAGTCTTACGTTGGTTCGTCAAGAATTATCAGTTTACTTCCGCCAACAAAAGCCAGTGCAACACAAAGTCTTCGCTGTAATCCTCCGCTTAAGTGTTTCACTAAATGATGCTAATGGTAAAACAGATCATACAATACAGAATAAAATACGGATTTGTTAAAATCTATTTACCTGTAAATGCCATAAACCTGTGTTATGAAGCATATTATTAATGTCGTCATCGATTTCTTCGTCGTCAAGTAAACCTTTTAATTGCGAATAAAACTTCAAATGTTCTCTAACTGTCATCTCTTTAAACAGTGTGTTATACTGTGGACAATATCCAAGAAGTTTTCTCGCCTCTAAAAATTCTTCAGGAACTGGATGACCATAAATAAATACAGATCCAGCTGTAGGCGGCATTTGACCCGTTAATACGTTAATAGTAGTTGTTTTCCCCGCACCATTTCGACCAAGAAGTGTAGTTATTTGACCTTCTTTTAAGCTTAGATTTAAATTAGAGACTGCCACGTGTTTTGATTTCCTAGTCTTATTGTAAATCACGTAAAGTCCGTGTAATTCAATTCCACAATTATGCGCTTTACCATTACTTTTATTGATATTATTCGTTCTGTAATTAGTTTCACACTGGATATCGTCGGATACATCATCGGTGTATGATTTCTTAGCACAACCCCAATACTTGGCAGTCATGAAGAAATACCATGGATATCGCAATGCATTGTTACCCGCTATTATGTCATTTAATTGAATGTTAAAAACCAATAAATAGTTTAATTTTAAAATAAACTTACGCGGACGAACGTGTGATATATACCATGCAAGAAGAAAGTATAATAAACTGTCGAAAAGCATCATTGAAATAGCAGTTCCAGTGTTCATAGTATCGCTTTGCATTGGACTGTGCCATAAATTGGTCCATTGAATTCCCACGCCTTGAACTGTTCAACATTTGACAAGTTATTACTGTATTGTTTTACATTTAAGTTTGTTTTATTCAAATATACCTTCAAATCTTGACATATACATCATTCCATAGCAGAATGATGTGGACATAGAAAGACACTGAAACAGGTATCAATTAATTTACAGTATATGTGAACTTTGATTACAGTTAACTTACAGTTAAAACTTTTTGTGTATAATTCATTTCATTTTCAAGAGTAATCGCAACCATAAATGGTAGAAATGATGCCAAATATGCAACAATGCCCGATAATGAAGCGATTGTTGCAGTTTTAAAGAATGAACTCATAAGATAACTATTATTTAAATTAAACTTAATAATAATAAAATGGTAATACAGTAATAGTATATTAGTATTACTTACCAATACATTAACAGAGATAAACAGAATGACATAAAAAATACGTAAAGCAGAACAAAGTCTGAGTTTGGTATAAGTCCTCCTAATTTAAGAATTCCTAAACCGCAAAGAGTTCCGAATGCCATCACAAATAATCCCATTAAAAACCATGTCATCCAAGCAACGCCTGGTTTTAAACCCATTACACGCAATACTTCTTCCAAATGTAACTCTTTCTCCAAAACACGTTCGCGTATAAGATATGATATTAGAAAAATCCATGCAATGGTTGTAATAAGTGGTGAAAGCGCTCGAATATAATTACCAAACTTATCGATTTCATAGCAAAGATATGGAAACTGTTGCAAATGCACAGCAGGTTCCACAACAAGTTTACTGCTATTCATAAGCATTGAAGTTATCGCTCGATCAATCATTTCTTGAATCTCAACGAAACCCTTAAAATATCCCAAATCTGTAATATAATTATCTCTGGGTCCAGGTTCCCATATACGCGCTTTCAATGATTTAGTGGTCGGAACAAAGTCAATATCTATACGAATCTTGTACTCAATATTCTTTGGTAACTTTTCTCTAGTATTATTTAAGTTAACGAAAACAATTCCGGCAACAAATTCGTGTGATTTCGTTAGAACTCGAGCGTGTCTTTCAAGTTCCAGTTCACTTGGCATTCCTATGAATCGATTGAGATGAACGCATTGCGCGATATTGCCTATCAATTGAACTAACCCTAGAATACCGCCAGATTTAGCCAATCTTTCGATTAAGTTAACAGTGTCCACGTCATCGAACAAACCTTCCACATCTTTTCCCAGAAACTGTATGATTAAATGCTGAACGCTTTTAATTCTTTGAGTTGCTTTCGGGTGGCGATAGAATGTTTCCAAACTGCTTATTGTCTGAGCCCATGCTTGAAGTATATCCACAAAACCGGATATCGATGTAAATGTAGTGTTCATTTGCGACATTATAGCATCAGTGATATCATTCTTCGGTGTGTATAACACTTTTCCAGCGAGTATTTGCTTAAGAAAAGCCCAAATAACAGATCCGCCTTGCATTTGCATTATCTGTCTATAAGCGTGTTGGCAGAAATGGCTGGGAAGCGCTCGAATTTCTTCGCTATTGATGTTTGGCTTTTTCACCGATACTTTCATCAGTTGCATCTCTTTTGACAGCGATGGCAATGAGTGTCCACACATTAACTTTCCTAAAATAATCGATGCTTGAGGAGCTAATCAACAAATATTTCAATTTAATTAATTAAATTTACAATATTTTTTTAAAAACAAGTTTGGTTTTGCTTACATCCAAGTAATTCAATGCCATCGCCATTTAGATCAAGTTTGTCCAAGTCTTCATCTAAATTAAGAGCTAACGGAAAGTTACTTACAAATCGTTTAACATAAGGCATTGCTTTTGCCGCTGCTTTCAAACCATGAAGAGCTAACGGTATGTCAGAGTTTGTTAAGTGAGCTTTAATTAACACACCATCGGCCACTAATTTCACAAAATTACTGATTATCTTTCTTATCGCTAACTGTTTAAGTATCTGATTAGTAAACCTATAGTTTTCCGCAATACTAAGCATGCAAATAGCGTGCGATGCGATATCCAATGGTGCGATTTCTTCCCCAAATTCGTTCTTCGGTATCGACAATATAGCAAACAGTTGGGTTCGATTACACAGTAAATTTGGTTCAATTTCTTCCTCCACCACATAATCGGTTAAATCAATTGTGGAATTGAGAATTGTTTGAATAGCGATCTGTTCCACTCCGAGATGATATTCCATAAATAATTCCACTGCTTCCACATTTTTAATCAGATCACGAAACCTGTACTTAATCTCAAACATTCCTTTACGGGAAAGTTCTCGTAAACTCTGGAGACCAAGCATTATCTGCCCAAATACCTCGATAATGGGTTCTTCGTCAATCATTGGTTCCAATTTCTCTGTAACATCGTTTAACTCCTTTATTAAAGAATCGAGTGTTTCGATTCTGGTTAATTGAAATCCGCGAATATGTTTTGGCACATCGCTGGCCCACGAAGAGTTTAGCAGATCATTGACCGAAGAAAGTACATTCGTTTTGTCAAATGTGTCAATCATTGACGCGATATTTTTAATGTGAACAATGAAATCATTGAGTCCAACGTATTGCATGACATTAACCAATCGGTTAAGTATTCGCACAAAATCCAGTTCATCTTGAATTAGTTGTAAAAGTGACTGTAACTCAATTGTGTCCATTAGACATATCGATTCTGAAAGTTGTTTGATTTCAGTAAAATTATCCACTAATATATAATCGGCTAAAAGTGTTGGTTCGCATATCAGTTCACGAATTGATCGCGAATTAGTTCTCGAAAGTAAAATAAGTTTTATAATATTAACGCTTGATGTGACTAGAATTTTGATCGTATCATTCGCTTTACCATCAGCTAATGTTTTGTAAAGAAATTCTTTTATGTTGTTTAATCCCGATTCTCTTAGTATATCTATTAATGGTAAACCGTTTTCTAATGTTGCCTTTATTTGCGATTGTGATAATGTTTCGACTGTTGTGGCGATTAAACGAATGCCTTTTGGAAGATTACGTATAACACTGGTCACGTTTTTATCTGTTAATAATGGTGAAAGTTGTTCCACCATATAATGAATTCTGTGTAACAATTAATTACATTGTTTAGTACTTATTTTATTGTTATAAATAGCTTTAAAACAACTTGTTTTTTAAAACATTGTTTGTATTTCGCGTGACTTTGATTCAGTTCCGTATTTAATGCTATTGTCATGCAAATGCTATTAAAAACATATTAAACTTTTATGACATCATTTCTTTGATTTATGCCATTTTTATTGGTTAATTAAATTATAATTTTATCTTTAAGCATAAAAGTATTTATGAATGTCAAACTTAAATGCGCAAATTTATACTTTAATTGATAGTTAATTATTTAATTAACTCTAATTCTATTTTTTAATTAAAAGTTTTAAAGTTTTTATTAATATTTTTTGTAAATAATTTGACGCTTACTTAGCATTCGGATATTGTGGTATTTGTTGATAAGTTGATGAATTAATGCACGGATTGTCAATATTGCAAACTAAAGATTGCCAAAAATTTACAGATCCAGCGCTGGGAAGTGCTTTTGAGTTATAATAACCTATATTATGGCAAAACAATCTTTAATTAACAAAGTTTCCTTATTTTTTTAATTAAGCATTTTATTAATTAAAAATTGTTAATAAAATTATTTATCTATTTATTGATTATTTTATTTATAATATTTACTATAGAATTTGGAATTAGAAATGTTTTGAAATGTACTAATTTTATAATTCGTTATAATTTGTACCACTTTTTCATAAATTTTTCAAAAGATTTATTTACTCAGTCAGATTGAAAGGCTTACCATAAATTAAAGCATACAAAACGCATCTTAAATTTAATGCACGCGTTAACACATAAACTTAAGTGTTTTAAACAATACATTCCCATATAACCACTTACGGTTATTTCACAAAGTTAATAATTACCAATTTATGCGTAAATAAATAAATCTGTTAAATATATATTAATAAAATTTGAATCAATTTTGGAATAAATTATAAAAAAGATTTTTAATTTCAATTTAATTGTATAAATTTAATTAATAATTTAACTAATAAAGGTGTTACACAGTTAAAATTGAATAAAATTGACATTTATATGATAATTAGAGATATTTATTACAAAAGTCAACTTAACCTTAGCCTATGGCTTTAGGTTTTGACTAACATTAGATTTTTGTGTAACCTTTAGTTTAAAAATTTTGTTTACTATATTTACTGTATTTATTTATTCAATTCATTTCAATAAACAAATATTCTTTTACAGAACATTAAGGTTTTTTTGAGTCATTGCTAATGTTTTTTAGTTGACTAATTGTCACAAATATTTATGTAAATTAATTTTTTTCCTTAAAATTTATAAATGTTTTTTTATCAAATCCTAATACTGTAGGTTAGCCTTAGGTTATAGGTTTTAGACTGATGTAAGTTTAAACATTACAGTAAAGCCTTAAGCTCTAAAGCCTATATATTTTCATATAAAATGTTACAAAAGAATCTCTCATTATAACAATAATTACAATTATGTTTAATTTTATTTATTATTATTTATTCTCTCATAAACCTTATTATTTTTGATATAAAAAATTATTCCATTATTACTGTAAGAATGATTATTATTATCGTTATTTTGTTCATAACTTTTTTTAAGCATAACAAAACTATTATTATGTCAAAATTAATATTTTTATAATTATTTAAAATATTTGAGACACTATTATATAAACGCATTTAAATTAAATTGGAATATGAACTGGAAAAATATGCGATACTAATGGATTTTTTTTTAAAAAACCCATATAAATATAAAATTATTATCATTATATATATATTGAAGTTTTTAATTTAGTTTTAGGCCAATGTGTTCAAAAAATAAATAAGATAATTGATGTCCTCTTTACTGAAGTTCAAAATAAAATTTATTTTTGTGATATATTTGTATTATAAAAATAGTTATTTTTTACATTTATATTTATTTATATATTTGTAAATTAATATCTAAAAGATTATAATTTTCTATCAATATATCAATAGATTAGATTTATTTATAATTAATTACATATTGAACTATATATAAAATACTACTTACATGTTTTCCGATTTTCTGGTGGAAATTGAAGTCTTACTAGTAAAACGGCCACAAATACAAGCGTTGGCCAAAACACTTCCAGAGCAAGAGTGGTCTGCATTAACCCATAAAAAAGAGAAAATATGTTGCGATCACTAAACTTAATCAATAAAAACTTTTTTCGGTTGTCTTACAGGCTGTCTTCGTCGCAAAAGAATTTTATGATGTAATAATAGACGCAATTGTTTAAAAAAACTCATATTTATTAGATTTTTAAATAGACTTATGTTTATACACTTTTATTTGATTAAAACTTCAACAAACACTTTCCGGTTAACAAAATTTTTAATAAGTTTAAGGTATAAATAAAATATTTTTTTTATCGAAAAAAATTGCACAAAAATTTTCGTTTATTCCCGCATTTTATGAGAGAATTTCGATTTTCTTAACACAACTCAAGATTTAGTTGGGAAATGTGATTTAAAAATCTGCGAAACAGTAAATAGAAATACATTTACAGGAAGGCCGGCGGTCAATATTCCAGTTTTTTTACTACACGTTACATAACTGTATATTTGATGTGTGCTCTACACAAGAGCGCATCACTGCCAAAATATATATGAAATTTATATTAAGATAATATTGTGTATATTAAACCGGTTCTCTCTTTCGGGTATGACATAAGTCGCGAGACTACACTCTTGAATGGCAAAGTTTAATGAACTTGAACCAGAAAATCTTGGCTCGTATTACACACACATTGCGGCCCTTTTTTTGTTATTATGTATTTCAAGGCGAAACTTGTTGTCACTGGAAAAGTAGTTTTTTGTTTCCTTAAACGAAATTAACTGTTTTATGAAAAACTAATTCCAATAATGTGTACATAAAACGTTTTTTTTATTAACAATTCAATATTAAATTTAAAATTTTGATAAGTTTGATAAACATTAATAAATTGCATTGAACATAAAAAAAATTTATTAATGTGAAATTTTTATATTAAAATTGTGAAAAGATAAGTACAAAATGGGCTTAAATTTTTGAATTTATAGTTATTTTAAAAAAATAAGTTTAATTTATTTATTGAATTAAAACGTTGTTTACATTAAATGTTTAGTTTAATTTTTTAAAAATTTTTTGGTGAACTTATCTTAAATTGCTTTAAGTTAAAATTAAACGAAAAAACATTTAAATTTTACGCCATATTATTAACATAAGGATTACTATTACGTATTTACGGTGAATTTAATTATTTTTTACTCTTCGCTTTAAGACACAAATATTTAATGTCTAAACCTTGAAATCTTGTTTGGATCATAAACTTACTTAAGGGTTAACAGAGAAATAAATTAAACTTGAAATACTGTATAACAACTGTATGTTAAAAAATGTTTTCCAATTAAATAATAGTTGTTATTTATTTTTACCAAAACCACACATTTCAACAAAAGACCTTCAGGACAGCTTTTTTCTAACGAATAAAAAAAACTTTTGTACACTTCGTCGCTCGTATTGTATAAAAAACAGTTTATTAGTGCGTTGTAGTGTTGTTTGGCAATATTATGCACACATTTCTCTGTTTATAAATAATACGTAGTTATTATAGAATGGCTTTAAATCTAATTTAATTCAAATATAATAAAATTGAATAAAAATTAAAAATCATTTTTAAGCAAAAAAAACAATTCAAATATAAATTTGTTAAAAAAACATCAGAAACAGTGACTCTAAATGTGAAAATAGTGGAAAAGAATGGATTCTAATTTAACAAGTGTTCAATTAGAATTGGATCACTCGAACCACATCCATAAACCTGGTGATATTTTATCTGGTTTAGTGATAGTGACCGTATATAATGGCCAGTTCGATCTCGACGATTTGGAGGTTAGATTGAGGGGTGTGGCCAAAGTGAAATTTCACGATGAACTTTTTATTGACGGATATAACCAGTATAAGCAAATTATCGATAAGAAAGAATTTATTCCTCCGGAGAGCAGTCAAATTTATGGTAATATTTATTAGGGAAACGTATTTTCCATTTCGATAATCTATGTTTTAATTACAATTTAGTACATTATAACGAACGATTCATTAAACCTGGGAAATATAATTTACCATTTTATTACGAATTAAAACAAAGGTATATTTAAATCCATTAAAAACATTAAAACAAGTTTTATCATTGAATTTAGAATATTTAAATCACTTCCGAGCACTTTTACTGGTGAATGGGGTTATGTGAGATGGAGTGTCGAAGTAATGGTTAAATCTCAAGATTGGCAGACAATGTCTTCGCAGAGAAAAATAGAGTTTACTTTTGAATCGCCAATCACTGAAGATAAAGAAGACAGTATTTTGATTAATGTAATCAAAACACTTTTTACTCAAAAGTTTATTAAATAATAATATATTTTTATAGAAAAAAGTAACGGATTGTCAACAAAGAACAGTTAATGTGATGTGTTTTTGTCAAACACAGAAAATCAAATTCAATGCTTATATCAAAAAAGCTGGACAACAATTAGGTATAAATATTGTTAATTGTTGAAATCATATAACAATTACCGTATTGTTTGTATTAATAGGTTCAACAGTTCCAATTGAATATGTTGTGATTAATAAAAGTCGAAAGACTATTACACCACGATTTACTTTAAGACAAGATATTATATTCAACGCACAGGGAAGAGAAAAGAAGAAAACAAATGATGTTATTATTGTTAAAGGAGAAGATATTGGATCAAATGAATCGGTTATTGACAAAGCTTTTATTGAAATACCAAAACATTTACCAGTTTTGTCGCGTAAATGTCATTTAATTACAATTAAATATTATATATTCGCTGAATTAGACATACCTTTTGAATTTGATATGTCTTTTCAATTACCAATTATACTTTTGAATTAAACAACAATTCATATTATATTGTATTCATGACAATTTGTATTTACAAACATATTTTTATTTTAATTTAAAAAATCAAATTATTTTTACTGTTTAATATGTAATATTTGTAAATTGAAAATATCGGAACAGACTGAGTACAAAGTT
The DNA here is from genome assembly GCA_034700185.1 of Phthiracarus laevigatus. Classification (NCBI taxonomy): domain Eukaryota; kingdom Metazoa; phylum Arthropoda; class Arachnida; order Sarcoptiformes; family Phthiracaridae; genus Phthiracarus; species Phthiracarus laevigatus. Next base: position 16,672 of record JAQIXJ010000162.1, read on the forward strand.
TCGGGATTTGGATTACTGTTTCGGTTTGGTACGAAATTAATTTAAATCTTCACGTTAAAAATTATTATTTTTTGTAAATTTATTAGAATTAGAAATAATTATAATATATATATACCATAATAAATACACCATAATATGTAATATAAATTGTATAGAAAATTAAAAGTTTTGTTTTTGATTTTGTCATTAAATTCAAATATAATTTAATTCATATCTCACCAATTCAATCCAAATGCTAAAATTTAAATATATTATAAAGGAAGTATTTCTTAAATAGTGATAAATTTGAAAATATTCATAATTTAAAATAACTTTAATAAAATTATCATAATAACAGTTCTTCAATGAAGAAGATATCTTATATTTATATTTTAAACATTTTTGTGGTCATTATTTATTTACGGTTTTATTTGAAATATTGACTAGTAAAATTAAAATCTTAAGACCCGAACTCATCCGAATGCCGACAAGTGATAATCCAACCAGACTTCAACGGCAGTGATTATCCATAGCAGTATTGCACGGAATGAAAGATTTTACTGAGTTCGCATTGTTTTGTACTGATAATGCACTAAGAATTGGCTACGCTGCTGCATGTTAATGTTTTTTGCATTAGCACTATCAAGACTAAAAAAACTTTCATTTCGTGCAACCATGATCCATAGTTTTTTTTAACTATTTTCGCTTATTTTTTAATATTTATGATGAATGCTCGAACGTATTTAATTAAGGTCTTAATATTACATTGAATAAGTGTTTTTTAAGTTTTTGAAATGTTGTAATTTGAAGTTGGAATTTTTAGCTCACTTTTTATTATGGATTTGAGTATGTCTGTCTGTCCGTTTGTCCGCTCGAACCTAGACTGACCCGATAAACCAGAGCTCGACTAGTCTAATTTAAAAGTCTTCAAATAAAAGCTATAAATATATTTTTAAAATGAGTAAATTATAAGTTATTAGTTCAAAACATATTATTAATAATTCAAAACAAATGAAATTTATTAATAATTTTAAAAACTATATGAACTAAATTAAAGACCAAATGTTTTACAGATTTTGTAATACACTTCAATTTTATTACTTGTTTAGCAATGAACCAAAAAACAAATGTTTTTTAAATATATTTTGTTGAATACATAGTAATTTGTTTTGAAGGCTATATTGCTCTCAATATTAAAGCAAACAACACTTAAGTTTAAAACATTATAAGAGTTTTCAAAATTGTTTGGAATTGGGTAATTAAATTTAATGAAATTAAAAAAAAGAGTTGAACACAAGTATTCTTAAATAATAAATTACATAAGCCTTGAAATACTAAAAGTATTGGATATTTGCGTACAAATAAAAACAACTGTTATTAAACATTAAAACTGGTATTCAGCAAAAAAAGACCTTCACTTCAATACTAGTTTTTTTTTGAATAAAACTTTTTTGTTCACAATTGTGTGAAACGATATGTTTTGGTTTAAACAGTTCTGTAAATAAATACAGAAATACGTAGTTTTTTATTAAATGGAAAAGTTTACAATAAAACATTTTAAACTAAAATTAGATCCAACTTATGATAAACAAATTAATTCGGATAATTCTGAAAGAATTTTTAGACCTGGAGATCGTGTTCATTGTCGATGCGATATTACATTAGATGGTGAACTAGATTTAGACAAACAGATTGAGATCAAGTTTGTTGGATATGCTAACATACATTGGAATGAAGAGAGAAGTGTTGGACATGGAAATGAGAGAAAAACTGAAACACAGAATATCATCGATCGTCAAGATTTGGGATCAAAACCAATATTCTGTAAAAATCATTACATCTATTAAATGTTTTATTATTTATTTGTTTATTCATTAATTAGTGAAAACGGATAAAAGAAGTATAAAGGATGGAGAATTTAGTTTACCATTTACACTATATTTGGATCCATCGTAAGTAATTAATTAATTAAAATAATAAAATATAAAATTAGATTTAATTTTAGTGAATATACACGTTACCCATGTTCATTCATTGGGAAATATGGTTCAATTAAATATCAATTTAAAGCAAAGATTTATGATCACGAGACACAACGTATTAATGAAAAACGAAATTTAGAAATACTATTTGAAACTGGAGTTCGTGTCGAAAATCAACCATTGTTACGAGTAATTCATTCATTCATTCATTCATTCATTGTTATATTCATTTAAATTTATTTTCAAATTTATTTCAGCGAAAAGTTTCGGATCACAGAAGAAAAAAGTTTGGTTTATTCACGTGTTTTTCCAGACAAACAATCAAATTTGGCGCAACAATTGAAAAAATGGGACACGCGTTCGGCTCAACAATACCAGTAAAAAGTTATATTGAAAACAGTTCACATAAAACAGTTCGTCCAACATTTACATTAATTAAAAAGATTATATATTCAGGTCAAGGAAAACCAAAAATAGATATTGAAATATTATCACAAATTGATGGAAATGATGTTAAACCAGGAATGATAATGCATGAAACATTTAGTTTATTAGTTCCATTAAATTTACCATTATTTCCACCAATTCTTCGTTTAATTACATGTAATTATTTGGTTCATTGTGAACTTGATATTCCATTCTCAAATGATTTAGAATTTGATTTACCATTAATAATATATAAATAAACACATGGTATTATAAGTGTATAGTATAGTATTGTTGTGTTCATTGTTCGCCATATTTGAGATTAAAAATGCAATCAAATAATTCAATGTTATCGTCGTCTGCAATGTATTTAATTAATAATGAAAATAATGAATTAAAACAAGAAATCACGAGATTAAATGCCGATAATGAACAATTAAGGCGTAAATTAAATGCAAAAAACACAGAATGCGAAAAATTAAAACGTGAAGTAAAGGAATCGAAGATGGAGTTTGAACAATACAAACTAATATTAAAACAATTTAATGATACAATCATTGGAACCACATCTACCAATAATGATGGACAAACAACGGCAACAAAGTCATCGATATCAAAGAAATTTCGTACACATTTCAATCATTGTTGCTGTCATAATGAGAAACCATACACATGTGAATGGGCTAACTGTGGTAAACGATTCCGACAGAAATCACATCTTGAAGCGCATCGTAATAAACATACTGAACGACGATTTGCATGCGATTGGCCTAATTGTGGGAAAAGTTTTATGAGAAAATATAATCTATTGGAACACAGAAAACTTCATTCAACTGTTAATCCAAATGTTTGTAATTTTCCAAATTGTGGAAAATATTTTAGCAGTAAGTATTCATTAATGAGACACCAAAATGTTCAACATATTAATGATCAAAGACAGTAAACATTCATTCATTCATTCATATTATTCATAACAATATAATCGTAAACGAGTTTATACTATTATTATTATTATTATTATTATTTATTTAAACATTTCATTATAAAAATATTTCATTAAATGAAACAAAAACTGATTTTTAATTAAATATGTTTTCATTAGAAATTTAATTTTTATTAAAAATCGTATTAAAGAACTTAAAAGTAAATACAATAGAATTAAATTTAGCATTCATTTATGGTTTGAAAATAAAACTTAATTACTGTTTAGGTTTAATTGTTTAATACTTTTATTAATATTTAAAACTCGTATTATACTATACTATACTATAGTGTAATGTTCAATATATAACTATATTAGAGTTTCATTCAAACAATTTGTAAATTTTAATTAATTTTCAAGATCTTGTAAAATACATGAAAAACATTACCTTTTAATCTTAAATATAATTAAACTTTATTCAAACTAATATTTTATAAAAGTTTTCGTTCCAAACATAAGTTTATTTACTTGTAATGGCATTTAAATTTAGAATTTAAACCAAACAATAATTAATTATTTATATATTTGTAAAATAGTAGTATTGTTGTGCATTTTCACGCACTAAACAAATAATAATAATTTTAATGTAAACATAAATATCGTATTACAGTATAACATAAATACGTTTTAATAAAATAAAATCATTTCAATCACAATATATATGTTTATTATTAAGTTATATATAAAATCTTGATTTTTTTTCATTTCATTATTACTTATAATACAATAAATGTAACAAAAATTATTTTATAAATAAATTGTCATACCGTAATGTTTTAATTGTAATGTTATTTACTGTCTAAATGCATAACTAATTTGACTTTAATGATCATAACGTATTTATGGACAAGAATTAATTTTGGCTTCTTTTCAATTTGTTTATAAATAATTGGTTCATTTAATTAAATCAGTATATCTTTGTTTATGTTTTGTCAACATTTCAATAACTGTCGATAACTTTTTCATTATTGGCTAAAAATATTAAAAATAATTAATAAATCATTTATTTACATACAGTATAATGTTTATTTGTTAACATACACTTTGTTGTGAAACTATTTCCTGGAAATGTATTTCACAGATCGAATGTATTGTTGACAATTCACGCGATGGATCATAATCATATATTGTTGATTCCAATTGTTGTGGGAATTCATTAACTGATGACAAATCATCCAAAAATTTAATCATTCGCGCCTTATTTTTCAATATAAACTAAAAAGATAAATAAAAAAAGTTATTTATATAAACAAAAAAAATAATTGATTACTATTTACTCACGGGATTAACAATTTCCATCCAAGATTCCTATTATTAAATAATATATAATTAATAATAATATAATTAATAAAATATAAATTAACGTTAAGTTATTATTGATAATTCAAACCATTTTTGAGTTATTAGGCGGAGGTCCAAACCGATCCGCAGTTATAAATATACGCTTTCATTGTAAGCATTAATAAACAATATTTTATTAAAAATAACAAAAAATGAATTTTTCTTTACTTTTATTCCAAATTCAACCAAATTTGCTAAATTTTGTAATGATTTTGCGACCAATAAAAGACTTCGTGAAGCAGTTTCTGATGGCGTTTCTGTTAATTAAATATTTTAATAATTAAATTGATTAAAATAATAACTTTACGGTAATACCATTTATAAGTGAAAATTGTCTTGGGTTTAGAATAGCTGGACATATAAGACGAAGAAATATGAAACCAGAGACAACACGTGTACGAACAAGATAATCATTTGGCCATTTATTATAAACAGCTCTTTGAAGACAACCACATATATATCTTAATTGTAATGGACAATCATTAACACATTTAAATATATTTTCAACAATAATATCAAGAAAATTAAGAAGATTTTCTGCATTAGCGATGGCTGTTAATTCTGATTCCAATTTTGATGGATTTAATTCACACGATTGTTTTGATTCAAGAACTTTAGTAATGCTTTCATATAATGATTTATGAAGAAATTGATGACAACATGATTTCATATATTGATCTATTAATGATGTTGTTAATGAATTTGCACGAAATAGTGTCGATGTTTCATTTTCTGATTTTATTTCTCTTTCAATCATTGCTTTTAATAATTGTGTTTCACGTCTTTCATGTTTTGATATTTTAAGTAAAGCATTCGCGAGCGGACTTCGATCTAAACAATCAATGTAATTACAACAATGACTGAATGAGACAACAATGAGATAGATAGCAAACCTCTGTAACAAAATTGTTCACAAATAGAAATAACTTGTAAATCGTCACTGAATAATAAATCTTTTAAACCAGAATATTCAATTAATGGCATTATTATTTCATGAACATAACGTATTCTAACTCTCAATGAACCCCAATCTTCACGAATTGGACATAAACCTATTACAGTAAGTAAGTATATTTAATAAAATATATGACCATTTTATTGAATTAATATTACCATTTAATACAAGATTTTCTTCAATTTCTTCACCTAAAATACAAATAATAATAACTTAATATTAATTAATTATATAATAAATATTATTTGTTCACCAGAGTTTAATGTTGATAATTCAACAGTAGATTCAGCAAATTCAACATCTTTTGAACGTTTTCCTTTATTATATAATGTAAATGTAAATGATGTAACATTTTGTGGAATATCTTCCAATACAAAATCTTCTTCCCATATGGGATCAGGTGGACATTTAACTTGTGTTCGACAAACTTTAACTGAATTCAATGAAATGATAACAAATGGATGTAAACAACACTTTACTGGTAATGCTCGTGCTTCCAATAAACTAATCGAATCGAATAACAATTAGTATACACAACAATACAAATACACTGAATATTATTACCAAATATAAAGTGTTCTCATTTGAGTTACAGATTGTGTTTGGATTATTGGTGTATTCGATGGAATTCCACTTCCACTCAATTCCAATGGATTTTTATTATTTTGTGAACAAAATTGTTTAATAGCAGACATCCATTCTTGCGCTGAATTTGAATCATTTGCACATAAATAATATATTGTTGAAATACATGGTAACGCACGTTCCAATAATTGAAAACAATTTTGTCTGTTAAACCAATTGAAATCAATTAAACAATTACCTTAACACGTGTTTATGTTTACCTTTCAAACAATGAGTCGTGAACTAAATATAAATGCGAATATGAAAGATCAACCAATCCTATAACACATTGAATAAGTTAATACAGTACAACAATTGATTATTATGTAAACCTTTTGGACGCGTTCTTCTCGGAGATTCATAAAAGTATAACATCGACTCTTTTGAGTTTAAAACAAAATAAAAACTTTTCCATTTTTTATGCATTTGACCTGAAATGCAAAATAGAAATTAATATAAAAATTATTTTTATTATCAAAAATGAAAATTATAATTACTTTTCTTAAACAAATATCCACTCATTCTAATTGATTGATTCTTTTTAACCATTTCTCGTGATTCCCTAAGTGTTGCATAAACATCACCTCTTAATCTAACTTCTTCTGCGTGTTTACTCGTCCATCGTATTTCAAATGGAGCTTTAGTCACTGGAATTAATAATCGAAATCCTTCGACTATTTGTTCAGTTTTATATCTTTCAATGACTGCTTCTAAACTTCCAAATATTCTTCCGCCCATTTTATAACTATAATTAAAAAAACCATTAATTATTTATTGAATAAATTAATAAACAAAATGAATAAACCGATTTGCTCGTCTTTCGATACGAAATCTTTGAACTGAATTTGTAATGTGAAAGTATAAAGAATAATTTCCCGGAGAATTATCGGAAGGTCTGACCAGAAAACTTCCGGGACCAGCTTTTGCCAACTTTTCCACCGCTTCTTCTTTGGTTATACGGGAATGAAACCACGGATAAACTTCATTACAATCAATATTATCATCCAAATCTTCTAATAGTTCTCTGAAAACAAGACCAGACTCTTGTGTCATAAATTTCGTGCACCACAACCATCCATCGCCACAATCATTATGAACAATAAAAATATCTCCCTTTTTAAAAGACATTTCATCGGTTTCTGGCATTTTTGAATATGGAAGCACTGCTACCATACGTTTTAAATCATTGACCATATTCTTAATGATAAATCAATTTAAATAAACTTTAATCAAAATGTATTAAATTTGATTAATTTATAATATACTTCTGGTGGCGCTATTGGTTCAATAAGTCTTTCATTCTTCAATAAATCGGAATAATATGTATAATAAGAAATCATTTGAGACAATGATCTGAATTGTCGTCCACCGATATAATAATCACCACAAATAGCAGTTACTCTAAAATGATTGATTCCAGTTTCACCCAAATATGACAAAACATATGAACCTAAATGTAAACAAAACGTAAACAAAATGTAAACAATTGAATGAATGAATGAATGAATGATTGCCTGGTTTTCTATCGCTTTCTCGGACTAAATAGCAATTAATTAGTTGTGATTGTTGTAAACGTGTTTCACTGTCACGTCGTGATAGTCTTCCATGAAACCAAAGCGATTCATTTGGTGCTTCATTCTCAATATTCATTCCAGATCGACCAACTAAACCACAATCCATCATATGTTGTTGTTGTTGTTGTTGTGATGCCATTATGCGTTGTTATGACAACAAACAGTTATTGTTTATTTTAATTAAAGTTTATTATCATTTAATATAACGGTTAATAATATAAATGACGTCATACTTATTAATGCACGTTATGACGTATTATTAATATTTGTTATGGATTTGACAATTTCGTCCGTACAAAATAAACTTAAACTTAATCCTAGTCTTAACTGATTATTAGACTTATGCTTAGTCTTACTATAAGTGTATTAAAAAATATCGCATATTATTATAGAGATGAGAATTTAGAAATTAGAAATGTTTTAAAAGTTTGTGCGAAAAGCAGTAAATAGACTGATAGGTTACAGTAGTTCGTAGTACTGGAATGCTATAGCATTAGCATAACTAGCATACTAAATATTAAGCCATATGCTGTGCATCCCTTGTATCCCTTAATATACCTAAATAGGATTAACAATAAACATAAAAATCAAAATTTATACTTTTTGTCCAAATTAAATGAATACATATATACATATAATTAGAACTATTAATATAACTATTCATTTGTTAAAACTTTAAATAAATGTTCATTGAATTGATTTAAACATTTATGAAAAATTAGATCATTTTCTAAGAATTGTGTGTACGGATACGGATATGGATACTTTATGGTTAATTTATATAACATTTCAATCAATTTTAACAGATATTGAAAACATTAAAATTATATGAGTTTTAAATCAGAGAAAATATTTCAAAATTTTTATTTTTACGGAAACAAAACGTTTATATAAATAACGAAATGAATACGTTTAACACAATAACGCAATGTTTTATAATTATTTCATTCATTAATATATAAATACGCGTACATTTAGTTATTATGTTATGAGAACACGTGCATTAATAATATATATATTATTGACACGTCATTTAAAAATCTATAAATAAAAACAATTAAACATGTGATCAAAAATGACAACAAATTGTAATGATTTTTCATTATTATTTTCATCGCAATCATCATCATCATCATCGACAACAACATCTTCATCGCAAATTATATTTGAAAAGAATTCATTAATAAATCCATCCGATGAACAGATAATTGAATTAATGAAATATTTGTTAAATAAAATAAATTCGAATAATGGCGAAACTATTTATTATCGTATGTTATGTTATGTTATAATTATAAAAATTAATTAATTAAATGTTAATAACAATATAAATCTATAAACACATGTTTAGTTGGTGTTTCAGAGAATCAAGAAAATGGTTTAAACGAAGAACAAGTTTGTATTCAATATAACAATATGTTTTCATTTCATTTTATATAAATTTATATTTAATTTAATAATTAGTTGAACGCCTCGGTCGCTAATCTTTCAAAATTATGCACAAAAATCGATTCCGATTGTATTCTTCTGCGCAGACATCGTGTGATGGACAATAATGGGGGACATGTGGCACAATATCTGATTCGAAAACGCGCGCAACAGAACGAGTTCGAAGAAGTAAGGGTTGCAGTGGTTGGTAATGTTGACGCGGGAAAGAGTACATTATTAGGTGTTCTCACGCATCAAGAATTGGATAATGGAAGAGGTCTTGCAAGACAACGATTATTCAGACATAAACATGAAATGGAATCGGGAAGAACTTCTTCAGTTGGTAATGATATTCTCGGGTTTGACAGTTGCGGTAATGTTGTCAATAAACCTGACACACATGGCGGACATTTGGATTGGGTGGCCATATGCGAACAATCATCAAAAGTGATCACATTCATTGATTTGGCGGGACACGAGCGTTACTTGAAGACAACAATATTCGGTATGACTGGACACGCGCCCGATTATACTATGCTTATGATTGGTGCGAACGCGGGTGTCGTTGGTATGACTAAAGAACATTTGGGTTTAGCGCTTGCATTAAATGTTCCCGTATTTGTTGTGATCACGAAGATTGATATGTGTCCACAAAATGTATTACAAAATACTATTAAATTATTACAACGTGTATTGAAATCAGCTGGTTGTCGGAAAATACCAGTTATGGTTCAATGCGAAGATGGTAAACATATAAACAATCATTATATTATTATTATATTTATTTATTTATCATAGATGTTGTAATCGCTGCAACTAACTTTGCAACTGAAAGATTATGTCCAATATTTCAAGTTTCAAATGTCACCGGAATTAATTTAAATTTATTGAAATTGTTTCTTAATTTATTGATTCCTCGAAGTCCAAACTATGACAATGATTTGCCAGAATTTCAAATTGATGATACATATTCTGTAAGAATCAATCACACGTGTCATCCATTCATATTCTATTAAACTATTTATGTCATTATAGGTTCCTGGTGTTGGAACAGTTGTCTCTGGATTAACATTAAAAGGAATCGTTAAATTAAATGATGTCTTATATTTAGGACCAGACAGTGTCGGACATTTTATTCCAATTCAAATTAAATCAATTCATAGAAAACGAATGGCTGTGAAAGAAGTACGAAGTGGTCAAACAGCTTCATTCTCATTAAAGAAAATGAAGAGATCAGATATACGTAAAGGAATGGTATTGGTGTCACCATCACTTAATCCACAAGCATATTGGGAATTTGAAGCGGAAATATTGGTATTACATCATCCAACCACTATTAGTCCACGATATCAAGCAATGGTTCATGTTTCAAGTATAAGACAAACCGCATCCATACTATCAATGTCATGCGATTGTTTGAGAACCGGTGATAAAGCAACCGTTCATTTTAGATTCATTAAAAATCCCGAATATTTACATATTGGAACCAGAATGGTATTCAGAGAAGGAAGAACTAAAGCAATTGGAAATATATCGAAATTATTGATTGGTGTTCCGCCACAACAACAATCAATGTCTTCGAGTAATAAACCAAAACCAAAAAAGATGTTTAGACAATCAATTGAAGGAATAATAAGTGGTAATAATAATACGGAAGAATTACAAGAAACTCAATCTCAAGAACATAAGAATCATACAAAGAAACGAACGCGACATAGAGGTGGAACTAGACATAAGAATAATTATTGTTCAGAAACAACAATCGCTTCAACAAGTAATTCATCGGTTATTCATTAATTTTAATTATAATTGTTTTTAAAATATTATTTGAATTTTAAAAATAAAAATGAGTATAAAATGTAAACCGTTTGCACCGTTATATCGTTATCGTTTTAAGTGCATTGCACTGCAAAGCAGTCTCAAGTGAGTGTAATGTAATGTAGTGTTTGTTTGGTCACACGCGTCGTCACAACACATTTAATTGAATGCAATGTCTGTTCAATCGAAAGGAGTATTAAGTTGTTCACAACAATTCAATTATTTAATCACGTGGTTCACTGAATTCAGTGAAATGCAAAAGAATGACTTCTTAGACATCATCTGCGAGAATTATAATGAAATAAATGTCACAACAAATGGACAATTGAGTCCACAAACAGACACAACAACAACAACAACAACGCGTCCAATGTCTATATTTCAATGTCGAATGAAGGCATGTATTCATTCATTCATTCATTCATTCAATGATTTGTTTTGTTTTTATAGTTATTTAATGAATGGTTTTGTTTATGGAATGAAACGGAAAAACAAGACTTTATGACACGTGTTCATAACATTGATCACGTGTTCGCACAACAATTCAATACGAAATTAAATGAAAACAAAGTCAAAGAAAACGAATTGGAACAACAAGTTGTTGTGGTAACCAATGATGAACAAGAGGTGGATGACGAGGTTGATGAGGTTAAGGATGAGAATGAGGAAGAAGACCAACAAAATGTGGAACCAATTGTTAACAATGAAGTTGAAGAAGAATTAAAGGATAATGAAGAACCAATTGTTACCATTGAATTGAATGATGAAAACAATTCACTAGTAATTAATGAATAATTAATTATATTTTGTTTTACTTTTTATTATATTTTACTCAAGAATTGTAAACAAACATTCCTTAATATATATAATAATATTGTGTTTACCGTTTAAATCACATTAATATTCAGATCACAGTTCAGTAAAGCATTCAATAAATCTTTACAAACAAACAAATATTTCTAAGTATTTATAAGTAGATTCTACTGTATATTAATAATAATAATTAATAATACGATTATTATTTACAACTAATAAATATTATTGTTATGTAAATGACGTCACGTAACCGTAACGTGCGTTTCAATTAAAACTAAAAATAAATAAATAATAAATAAATAAATAATTAATTCATTTAACAATTAATTTCTGGAAAATCTTTTTTTGCGAATTTTCGCAATAATTTGTTGACTAATTAACGGATCAAATGATGGCGCACATGGAGTGGTTGTGATTAGAAGTGATGGAAGTGATAATGTATTGTTATTTTGTAAATCATTGTTATTATTATATAACAATGGATAAGAATTACTAAAAGAAATCATTGTTTGTTTACATTCAATTAAAACATTATTTGTTAATTCATAATGAATTTGTGGCAAAGAATTCGATCGAAAATTTCGATCAAAATATGAAACAGTTTTGTCATCTTTTTTAGTCATTAATGGATAAGTATTTGAGATTATTTCCTCTTCACGTGAACGTTGTTTACGAGTATTTCCAATATTATTATCCTCTTCTTCTACTTCTTCTTCTTCCTCTTCTTCTTTGGCTTCAGATAACTTTGGTTGAGGTATTGGTAATGGTATTGGTATTTGTATTGATTCAATTTGAATGAGTGCCACCACATCTTCTTGAACATCTTCCACGACATCTTTATCTTCATTAACACTTCTTTCCCAATTGCTAACACATGTCATATTGTTTTGAATTTTATGTTTTGTTTGATTGAATGACAATTCGTCTGCGCATGCGTTCATTTGAGTGACGCTCGTGTTCACATCTTTCTTATGCGAAGATTTTAAATGTTGTTTTGCTTCAGAAAAATATCCGACACTTTGTTGTTGACTCGTATTATTGTCACCAGTCGTCGCTCCAGTATTCATAGTGACAGCAGCAGCAGAAACCATAGCAACCGATAATGTATTGTCACGCGTGACGTCATGTTCCCAATCGAATGGATCTTCATTCTTGATATTACGTCTTCGAATGGCACCTAACCATGGATGACATACAATACAATACAATGATACAATGAGTATGACATAACACTCACGTTCAAAACAAGTCATAAGTAATGAATAGTTTGGACAATCAAAATAAGATAATGATTGAATATGTTCCAAAAATTGTTTAAAATCTTGTGGTAAATGTTTTAAAAGCAATTTATGATCAAATCTTTCTTTCATTTGACCTGAAAATAGAAAATCAAATCAAAATACAATAACACAACATACATATGACATGACTATTCATACCAACAGAGTCTTTATCTTTAATTTTCCTCCATGGAAGTGATCCATTAACCATTTCAACTAATACATAGAATAATGACCATAAATCATCATGTCTTCCCATTTCACGATTCTTGTGTGCATTAATAGATGCATATCTAACAGTTCCACGAAATCCTGCAGCAATTCTTGGTTGTCTTACTTCCAATGTTGACATTGTTGTCTGAGTATTGTTATTATTATTTGTATTTGTTTTCGAATTTGATGTAATATATTGTCGCGCGAGACCAAAGTCTAACATAAATACTTTATGTGATGTTAATTGTGTTCTTCCAATTGCAAAGTTTGATGGCTTTATGTCTCTGTGAAGGAAACCTAACAAACAAAACAATTGAATAGCATTCATAGTATTATTGTGTGACGTCATACACGTACCGATCGAATGAATGGATTCAATTGAAGCGAGTATTTGTTGCGCGAGACGTAAAGCAGTGCTTAAAGTGAACGCGGGTTTTTGATTCCATTGAACAACACTTCGACGCAATTCCGCTAAATTCCTTCCAACCAATGACATCACACAATAATTAAATCGTTCATTACGACCACAACCAATAAAACGACAAACATTTAAACATGATAATTGCATTTTCTTCAATACTGCCACTTCCATCTTTAATACTTGTTTTTGTTGTTGTGTTGATTCAACTTTTAATGCCACCAATTCTTGTGTTTGTAAATCCAAACATTCAAATATTTCACCAAAACCTCCGCCACCAATCCGACGCATTACACGCCATCGTTCTTTCACTAATAATCAAATCAAGTGAACACGTGTTCACACAATCACACGCGCGTACATACCTATGTGTCCAGTTTGAAGCATTTGTTGTCCATTCATATCCGAAGACATTGTTGTTTTAAACGATTATATCGAACATCGTATTTCTATATTGTATTGTGTTGTCATAGCAATAATAACAACAAATCGATTATTAGCCAAAAAATGAATTATGAAAATGAATTAAAATTTTTAATAGAAATTGGAAAATTGAAATCATTGGATCGTAAAGGATGGACACTCGAAGGAAGAGATATTGATAAACCAGAATCAGTTGCTTCACATATGTATAGAATGGGTGTGATGTCTATGTTATTACAATCAAATAATAATACAAATAATGATTCAATTGATTATAATAAATGCATTCAAATGTGTTTAATTCATGATATGGTATGACGTCATACAGTATTGTTTCACACATTATATTACTCTCTATTGTTAGGCTGAATGCATTGTTGGTGACATCACTCCATTCGATGGAATCACGTGCGAACAGAAACGCGTTTTGGAAACAAATGCAATGAACACATTATGTAAACAATTATAACGAAAACACGTGTTCACTCAATGTTTGTTTATATTGTTTTGTTTATGTTTATGTTTAGCGAATTTATTGCCTGAAAACTCATCAAAACAATTCTTAACATTATTTAAGTATAATTAAACTCTTTTATAATTTGTTTATAAATAGTAATTAAATTGAATGAATATTTCAGTGAATATGAATCACAAGAAACAATTGAATCACAATTGGTTAAAGAATTGGATCGATTTGATGTTATGTTACAAGCATTTCAATATGAATTAAATGAATTTAAAACTAAAAATCGTTTTGTTTTGTTTCAAACATTTTTTGATTCAAATCAAAATAAATTAAAAAATGAACGAATTATTCAATGGTTTCAAACTCTTCAAAAACAAAGAAATGATTTTATAAATGAAAATAAACCAAAATAAATATCGAAATAAAAATCATTTTAATTATATAAATGAATTGAATTTTTTTAAAATAAAATATCAATTACGGTAATAGTAAAAAAACATTCCATTGAAAACTATTAAAAGTATTAAAAACCAGTTTATTAAATAAATAAATCACTAAAATATTAACAAATTTGAAATAATAGTTAGGCTCGATGGTCTAGGGGTATGATTCTCGCTTAGGGTGCGAGAGGTCCCGGGTTCAAATCCCGGTCGAGCCCAAGATTTATTTTAAACTTTTTGAATTCATATTTAATTTTACTAAATTATTATTTTTATTTTTCAAACTATTCATTTATTTACGTTAATTATAAATAATTTCTTTTTAATAATAATTTAACACTTATTAGATTAACACTTAAATGATTTTTATTGTTTTTTTTCTAAACTAATAAATTATTACTCTTTAACTGATTATTAATAATAGCTTTTTAACAATAATAACAAATAAATTAATATTTAATTAAATTCCAATCAATTGATTGTTGTTTTGAATAATTATTTCCAACAATAAGACAATAATGTTCTAATAGTTGTGTTAATAATTCTTTTTCGTCCAAAAATTCAATTTTTTCGATTCTCGTGATTTCATTTGTTGGCAATAATTCATTATAAACACGTGTCATATTCCATAACAATACTTGTGACAAACCATTGTTAACTAATCTTCGATTCCAATCTTCCAATGTTTGACAATCACGTGCACCCAATAATGGTGTTTCACTAAACAATGAATGAAAACATAAACAAAACATTTAAAACATTTAAAACATTTGTTTACAAACCGTTCACAAAGTGATTGTTGCATAACACGTGCGAATGAGTCATTCATATTAACGCAATCGAACACAACAATGGATAATTGTTTGAATGTTTGGTTCAACGCGTGTAACAATGCATTTGTCTCCGTTTCGGTCCAATAAAGTAAAACACATTCAAAGACAAACAAAATTGGATTTAATTTATTAATCGAACATTTATTTAATAAAATATCGATTAATTTAATGAATTTTGTTGCATCACATTCAACAATATGATACGATGGTGTATGCTATGACATGTGATTGGACAATATAACAATATTATTATACAATATTAAATTGATTACAATATATTTACCAAACTAGTTCTATCATCATTGATTGGTTGATCCAATAATTCAAATAATTGTTTTGATTTTCGTATTAAACGTATTTTATCGGTAATAACTTGATTCATATCGATATCAACCAAACATTTAAATTCAATGTTTTCCGACTAAAAAACAATAATAAACAAACAAATGAATGTAAACAATAGACACGTGTATTTGTTTACAGTATATTTACTTTTAAACGCCAAAATAGTGTATCAAAACCTGCACCAATGTTAACAATTTGTGTTTGTTTTGTTAATAATTGTTTGATCACATGATTAACGGATACATGTCTTGTATAATAACCACGTGATATTTCTGGTGTTCTTTTCATAACATTTGGTGTAAAATATTGTATAAAATGATCGGAAATATAGTTTTGTTTCGCAATAAATGCTTTTGTTTTTGCCGCTTCATTGCATGTCCAATCAGCGCATGCGTATGAACCATATTCATTTTCATGTTGTTCATTCATTCTAATGAAATGGCGAACGTCAACAACAATACAAATACAGACTTGAATTCTGTTTCGGATTCAGACGATCAAAAGGTAACAATCAATTCAATTCAATATAACCAATAATACAATACAAACACGTGTTGACACTTTGACAGCGTTTGGAATATTCGTATAAAATCTGGTTTAGTCGACGCGCGCCAGGATTTGGTTCAAAACACGTGTCAACACAACAATCATATGATTCAAATCTTCGTATGATTTCTTCGTTTTCAACAGTTGAACAATTTTGGTCAATATATTCACATTTAATCCGACCAAATGAATTAAGTGGTCATTGCGATCTTCATGTATTCAAATATGGTATCAGACCATTATGGGAAGTGAGTAATAGTATTGTATATGTTGTGTGTGTTGGTTCGTTCATAACCAATGTCTATATATAGGATGAAGCCAATAGAGAGGGAGGAAAATGGATTGTTAGGTTACGTAAAGGATTGGCATCACGTGCGTGGGAAAACTTATTGTTAGCATTATTAGGTGAACAGTTTATGGTTGGATCGGAGATATGTGGGGTTGTCGTCTCGTGTCGTTTTCAAGAAGATATCATTTCTGTATGGAATAGAACTGCATCCGACACATCAACAACTATACGTATTCGTGATACCATGAGAAGAGTTCTTAATCTTCCATCAAATACTGTTATGGAATATAAATCACATTTTGATTCATTAAAAGATTTGACAAGTTTTAGAAACACAACGCAAACACACGCGCAGACATCACATTCACAAATCAATTATAATTAATTTAATTGAAAATTATTTAATAAAAATCAGATCAAAATAATGTTTAATTGAATTATAATTAATCTAAAAGCCACGTGCTTTTTGTGCGGCAATGAATTCAGGATAATCAATGAATCCGTCCATATTTCTATCATCCATTGATAATATTGGATCAATCATTTGTTCCAATTCATTATCCAAAAACATTTTAGTTGTTCCTTGTTTTGGACCATTAACTCCCAAATGTCTCGATTCTTCCACGTGCCAATGTATTAATGATTTAATTAATTCCGATCCGTCCAATTTATTATTATTATCATTATCATGCATTTTAAAATAATGAAATTGTAATTCTTGTTCAGACATTTTAGTTAAATCGGGATCAGTTACCACACCATGTAAATGTGATGCAATGTGTTGTTTGTCGTGAATACGTATTGAATCGTGTAATACATTGTCAGTCTGTTGTACCACGTGTTGCTGTTGTCCTTGTTGTGGTGGTTGTGAGTGTGGCACGTGTTGCTGTTGTTGTTGTTGTTGAGGCACGTGTTGTTGGGGTGACATTTGTTGCGGCAATTGCTGTTGTTGTTGTGGTGCTGTTTATATAAACATATATTAAAAACTATTATTATTAATTATATTTGTTTATTGCAATTAACCATATTGTTGTTGTTGTTGTTGTTGTTGATATTGTTGACAATTAATACAATGATACGACAACGTTGTCATAACAACAAACAATAGTAAAATCAATTTAATTGAATTCATTCTATTATTTTAAATAAAACGTGGCGTTAAATCACATTACAGTATTTACTGTTGTCATAGTAAACAAACAAATTTATTATTTAAAACTAATGTTTACTTTAAAAGTGTAAACAAAATTCAATGTTTTTATTAAACAATAATTAAACAAAATTTTATTAAAAATAAAAATTTTAAATTAAAATACAATTAAAATATTAATTATATTTAAATTGTTATATATCACTGTCAATAGATGTCACTCATGTGTGTGTATGTATTTAATGCGCAAAAGCATTAAAATGAGTAGAAATGAATGAATGAATGAATAAATGAATAGAAATGGCGAACAAAAACAACGATTTGTTCGCAAAAAACGAAAATTTATTATAAAAATTGAATTTTGTTTTAATAAAAATTAAATCAATTAATAATAAATTGATTTATAGTTTGTATTGTATTGAATAGTATTTGAAATGTCAGCGACATCAGCATCATCATCATCAACAACAACGTCATCGTCATCGTCGTCATCATCAGTTGGTGATTCATCGACACGAAGACGTGTTAAATTGTACGCATTGAATGCTGATCGTCAATGGGATGATAGAGGAACAGGTCACGTGTCATCACAATTTGTTGACAGATTGAAAGGAATGGCATTAATGGTTAAAGCGGAAAGTGATGGATCACTTCTATTAGAATCAAAGATATTAGCGGATACTGCTTATCAGAAACAACAAGAAACGTTAATTGTTTGGTCTGAAGGCGATAATTATGTAAACAAATAAATAATAATAATAAACACGTGTTTCATTGAAATGTAATGTTTGTTTCAATGTTTATAGGATTTAGCGCTAAGTTTTCAGGAAAAAGTTGGATGCGATGAGATTTGGGCGAAGATATGCGCCGTTCAGGGAAAAGATCCATCCGTTGATATAACACAAGATATTACCGATGATGATGACGATCGTTTTGATAATGATAATGATTCGGGTAGTGGTGGTGGAAGTGGTAATAATAGTGGTTCTGGTGTTGGTTCATCATCTGCTGCCGCATTCTCTGTTGAATTACCGGAACCAATTGGATCCGATCGTTTGGATGAATTGTCTGAATTGGTTGCCGCGTGTCTTCCATTTCCGATTAAACGCGAGAAGTTGGCGCTCGCGCTCGAAACCGATAATTACATAAAGAAGTTGTTGCACGTGTTTCGCGATAGTGAACGCGCGTGCGATCGCAAATCTTTGCATAAATTACACGAAATATTTAAAAACATTTTCCTTTTAAACAAAAATCCATTGTTTGAAGTGATGTTATCTGAAGATGCATTATGGGATGTGATTGGTGTATTCGAATATGATCCAAACACGCAATCATCCAATCATAAGAATCATCGCGAATATTTACGTTCAGTTTCAAAATTTAAAGAAGTGATACCATTGGGTAATCAAGAACTGATCCAAAAGATTCATCAAACATATAGAGTGCAATATATACAAGATGTTGTGTTACCGACACCATCTGTATTCGAAGAGAATATGTTATCAACATTATCTTCATTCATATTCTTTAATAAAGTTGAAATTGTTTCATTAATACAAGAAGATGAAAAGTTTTTAAAAGAATTATTTCAACAATTATGTTCAACAATCACAACAATGGATAAACGAAGAGATTTGGTTCTATTTTTAAAAGAATTTTCAACATTTTCCCAAACACTTCAACCACAGAATAGAGAAAATTTCTTTAAAACTCTTTCATCGCTTGGAATATTAACAACACTTGAAGGGTTTGTTTGTTTGTTTATACACGTGTGTGCGAACACGTGTTTATTATATTTGTTTATATTTATATGTTTTGTTTCGTTTGTTTAGAATATTAACAGTGGATGACATTGTAATCAAATTGGCATCCGTTGATATTCTTACATATGTTGTCGAATACTCGCCATCAATGGTAAGAGAATATGCTCTTCAATGTGAACAAACTCAGGATCAGGTAATCATATCAACATATCTTTGATATTGTTATTATATTGTTATTGTTGTGTTTGTTTAGGATCAATATTTGGTTAATATTATTATTGAACAAATGATATGCGATTCCGATCCAGATCTTGGAATGGCAACACAATTGTCTGGAATAATTAAACTATTAGTTGATCCCGAGAATATGTTGAGCGCATCAGTCGTTAATGTATGACACGTGTCACATATTGAATGTGTTTTTGATTTAATTTTATTGTTTTTAACAGAAATCAGAAAAAACGGATTTTTTAAATTACTTTTATAAACATTGTATGCATGTATTGATTGGACCAGTTTTGTCCATTGAAGATGAAGAAGACATTATTAAACGGATTAGTGGTCAATCGGCACAACTATTGGCCATAATTGTTGAATTATTGTCATTCTGTGTTGAACATCACGCATATCATATCAGAAATTATATTCTTCATCGCGATTTATTGCGAAAAATCCTTCATTTAATGCAATCGTCGCATACATTCCTTGTTTTGAGTACGTATTCATTCATTCA
This sequence comes from Phthiracarus laevigatus, assembly GCA_034700185.1. Lineage (NCBI taxonomy): Eukaryota > Metazoa > Arthropoda > Arachnida > Sarcoptiformes > Phthiracaridae > Phthiracarus > Phthiracarus laevigatus. The sequence continues at coordinate 37,496 of JAQIXJ010000162.1, forward strand.
TTCATGTTAATTGATTTACTCATTCATTCACATTTACAGCTTCATTACGTTTTATGCGTAAAATCGTGGGATTAAAAGACGAGTTTTACAATCGACACATCATTTCAGGAAACCTCATGTCACCAATTGTTGATGCATTCAATTCAAATAATGGCAGATATAATCTTCTTGATTCCGCTATTATTGAATTATTTGAATTCATTAGAACTGAAGAAGTTAAATCACTTTGTCTTTATGTTATGGACAAGTTCTGGAAACAGTTTGATGGCGTTGATTATGTTCGAACATTTAAAGGATTACGTCTTCAGTATGAACAACATCAAGACAGACTTAAAGACAAATCACTTGATTCGTAAGAATATGTCATGTGATCACGTGATTTCATTCATATATCCGTATTTGTATGATTACAGTCCATCAGCATTGCTTTCACGACGATTTCGACGCGAACCACGACAAATGGATTCAGATGAAGAAATGTGGTTTGCGTCACAAGATGATGAAGAATGCGATGATTGTAATGATCAAAATGATTCATTAACTTATAAATTGGATCAGGAATTCGATCAACAATTTAATAAAAAAATGTTATCACACGTGACCGCACAACAACAACAACAACAGAATAAAAGTAATTAAATGCGAAACACGTGTAAAATAATTGTTTATTTATTTTTGTTTATATTTTATAAGACATTGAATCAAAAAATAAATCAATATTCGATTCATTACAACAAAATGACAACAAATCAGAAATGAAAACACAAGACGTAAACATTTCATTTACATCGACGACCACTACAACCACAACTACGACAATGACGTCACGAAAGGTGTGTGTGACACGTGTCTGTATATGACTGTTAATACTCTAATGATGTTTGTTTGTTATGTTTAATAGGGTTTAGTTGATTATGACATACATCCGGATGAAGACTCAGATGAAGAAGAAGACGGTGACAGCGGTGATGAAGACAATGTAGTGGTGGTTGACAGTGAGTGTTCACCATCATCAGCAAAGAGACAACGACTTCAACACAACTCTCAATCTTGAGTGACCTTTGACCTAAGTGTTGATTTAGTGTTCAAAAAACAGTGAAATAATTGTATAAAAATTTTATTTACAAAAATCTCTTTTTTTGCGTTTGGATGGCACGCGCGTCGTTGTCGTTCTGTTTCTCATCAATGAATCAATGAATTCGTATTCGTGTCACAAATCAATCAATAATTGACTAAACTTTTTGTGTAAAAATATATTCATTTTAAAAACAAAAAAACTTTTTGATATAAAATAAAATTAAATTAACTTTTCATTGATTTTTGCATTTATTTAAACAACACGTGACTATGTTTACTATTTTATGACGTAATTTATGAAATATTATATTTGAATATAAATAAAAAAATAATTAAAACTTGATTTCAATTATTATTTGTTTAATAAAACAAAATTTTAAAAATCAATTAAATATTAGTTTTGTTTATGTTTTGATTGTCACGTGACGTTCACAAAATGATTGTTTTGTTTGTCAACAAAAAACTGTTTCAAACAATTATTGATTTGTTTTTAAACCCATTTTTGATTAATTGTTGTGAAACACGTGCGCACAAACACACGTGCGCGTGGAAACACGTGTTCATTCGTTGGAAATAAATAAATGTTTAAATGTTTTTGTTTTGTTTGAAAGTTTCGGTGATTTTTGAACGGATTTGGTTTTAGTGTTTGTTGATTGGCTGTTGAGTGGCGTCCAATGGGATGATTGGATGTTTGCACTGTTTGTTGTGTTCACTAGTATAACATAAGTGTACAGACATTTGTGTTGTAATGAATGAATGAATGAAAATGTCGGAACAAAACGATAAAACAAAACACGAAGACATTGAACAACATATTGATTACGATGATGAAGATATTGATGATGATGACAATGATGATGATGATGATGATAGTGTTGATGATGATGATGATGATGGTGTCATCGATAATCAATTGAATAATGTTATCGATAATAATGTACAAAATGAAGAGATTATTGATAACATTAATTCACATGATTTGATGATTGATGATGAAGACGAGGAGGAAGAAGAAGAAGAGGAAGAAGACGAAGATGTTGACGACGATGATGGTGATGGTGATGATGAACAACATTTAGCTGATGATGAGGAATATGAAGAGGACAATAGTATTGATGATAACGAACACGTGTCGTTAAATGAAGTTTCAGTGAATGACGTCAATGTGTCGGACACGTGTGTCACAAATGAAGTGTTGGACGGCGTGAGCGGTAATGAAAACGATGGCGTATATCAATGGTCGGCATTCACAGGATTACGAGTAAATGTTGTTTGTATTGTGTTGTCATAGCAATCAAATCAATTTAATTCATTCATTGATTTATAGGTTAAAACATTTAGTGTTCAAGAATTGACAGCATTTCGTAAACCATTTGAATTGGGTTTGATATTCATTCATAATTGTCATTTGATTTACTCATTCATTCAGTAAATTACGATTAATAGGTTGGAAACGTGAAGTTGTATTACGTGGAACTGTTACAAGTTCTGGAAAGAAGATTGGAGATGTTTATGTTAGTGTTTGTGTGTATTGTGTACACGCGTGTCATTACATTAATTCATTCATTATTTTAATAGTATTTCAGTTCAGATAAGAAAACAAAACTTCGATCATATGTTGAAATGGGTTTATTCTTAAAACGTAATCCAACCTCCGGATTGGTTCCCGAAAACTTCACGTTCGCGAGACAACCAATATATAGACCACCCGTGAGTATGACCACACGTGACACACACTGTGATTGTCATTGATTGGTTGGTTGTGTTGTAGGCGGAGATAGTGAGACACGCGATGCAAAGAGGCGGCGGTCAACACGCGATCACACCCACGCATATCATCGACTCCTCCCCATTCACACCGATAGCAACGCCCACTGCGACCACACACGCGTCGTCAACACCAAACGTGAAAACTGAAAGATCGGCGCGAAACTCAACTGCAAGTGAATCCGAAGAACAGTTTTCCATGTCAATTGCAGAAGGAAGAGCTAAGAGGAAAAGAGTTGCACCATCGAGGTTTGAGGATGAAGACTATTCGGAATCATCGCCATTCAAGAAGAAGAGTAAAACAGACAAAACTGGAGCAATGAGTGGGGGTTTGGGTGGCATTGGAGTTGGAAGTGGTGGTCAATCACAGATGTCTTCATTGATGAAGAGTTCTCAACAAAGACAACAGGTTTTCATCACAAATAACACGTGTTTTTGTTTATATTTTATTATTTTATGTTTAGAATTCGGGTCAAAGTTCATCGAATTCATCGAAAACTCAACTTTCAATTCAAGAAAAGGTAAACAAAAACATAAATAAAATGTGATTTAATGTCCATTTGGTTTCCATAGCGACGACAATTACAGCATCAATTGTTACAACAAGTTCACGAGCAGAATATGAGAAAACAGCAATTATTAAATCAACAAAATGGTTGTCAACAGCAACAGAATACAAATACAAATTCAGACAACAATACAATTGAATTAATGAATGAAAACAAAACAATGTTTAATCAAATAATGACAACAAATGCAAGAAAATCAATTCAAACTGGAATTCAAGTAAAATTGGAATCAAATGGAATTAATTGTGAAGATAAAGATGTTAGTGATAATGGAAATGCAGTCACACAATCGCAATCACAACAACAACAACAACAAACAGGGGTTCCATGTTCAATGTCTTGTGTTGGACGTCGAGGAATGCTTCCAAATCTAATGTGTTCGCGATGTTTCTGTTTATATCATTTGGATTGCGTTCCCGTATGTGTTGTCATGTGATCTCATATCATATGTTCATTGAAAGGTCATTGACATTCATTCTCATTCTATGTTTAGGGCGGAGTATTCCTTCGTGAGCCACGTGTGTTCGTTTGTCCTGTAAGTCATGTCACGTGTCTGTCATCACAACTTTCAATGAATTTAATGTTAACTTGTTTTCCATAGAATTGTTTGAAACCAGAAGACACACAACAACAACAAGAAGACATTCCGTCATCGATGGTCACAACTAATGGTCATCACGAGACGCAGGACACACGTGATGTCAATGATACGTTAAAAACGTTTTCAGGATTCGTGACGTCATCATTGGTTGCCACGACAACAACCCAATCGATTCCTCATTTGAAAGCGCGACACGTGTCAACATTCGCGCCAATTTTGCCGAAACCGCCGCCGCAGTCCGCCACACAATCATTGATGACATCACAGCAAACAACACACGCGCCGTTTAAACCGATTCGAAAGTCGAACACTATTCCCCCATTGAGTGGTGGTGTTCCCCAATCGACAACCAATCAGTGCTCACTTCCTGTTGCACGCGTGGAGACCGGAAATACGGGACTTCCAAAGGAAGCCATGAATGTTAAACTTCCGGCTGGAACTCATTTATATCGTGTGGTGTCTTCGGGACCAAATGGTCATTCAATGATTGTTAAGAATAAAGCATCGAGTATTGGCCAATCAGGATCAAACAATTGTTTTAAACCGAAAAACGCGCGAAAGACATCGTCAGCGATGACGTCATCAATGAGTCAGCAAAGAAATATGAATTCAATTCAAACACGAGAACAACAGAACAGATCAAACTCGAATGCGTTTGTGTCGTCGCGTGTCAACAACAACAGACCCGAGCGTCCATTCTATACGTTTCCGGGTATGTATGCGTTACGTCATAACCAATAGTTGTAATGAATTGTATTGTGATTGTGTGACGTCATTATATGTACAGGTATTGCACCCATCGCTCCTATTGGTCCAATCAAAATGACGACAAAACAATTACAACAGTTTATGGAACCCATGTCACGCGTGCCGCCGATGCGCGTGCATTCAACGCGTGTTAACACGTGCACAACACTTCATTCCGCACTTTTGTCGCCATATCTCTGTTTGAATCAGGTATGCACGCACGTGTCCGCACATGTGTCCACACGTGTCATTAATCACATATCACGTGTCATTGACAGGTGTTATCATTGCTGCACGCGTTGGATTTGGTTCGATTGAAGCGCGTGTGTCGTGCGTGGCACGCGTTAGCATCACAACCGTTTCTATGGAGACACATCTCACTTAAAGGTGTATTGATCACTGATTGGCTGTATTTGGCACGAAATATCATTGAAACAAATGCCACGTGAGTATCATATGATTGTATGACGTCATGACATGTAATAAAATCACATTTCATTTGATTGGTTGTTAGCATTGAATTGGATTTCGATGGAATTCGAACCAACAGTAATGCTGGCACGTGTGAAGAATTGTGTGACACGTGGCGTAACTTTGCAACAATTGTCGACTATTTGAGATCTGTTAGAAGAATCAAATTTGGATCAATTCCAACATTCGTATTGGAAGAAGTGACCAATGCTGCCATCACTGATAATTGCTATAATTCTTTCGCCAATTTGGAACTGATTTCAGTCAGAAATCTATGGGAAGAAGAGTCATCAACGTGTCCATGTTCATTGTCATTCCTGGAACAGTTCCATTGTTTGCCACAATTACGTGTTCTTCAATTGAATTCGAAGAATGGTTTCACTGTTGATGACGTCACTGACAATACATTGATGACACGTGTGTTCACACAACTCACTAATTTGGAAACACTTGTTCTCACGAGTCTTAAAGGTATGAATGAATCAATGATTCCATTGGTTGACCTTTGACCTCACATACATATTCAATGTTTGTTTGTTTTAGACTTCAGTTCAGAACAATTCGTTTTTATTGAATCATTAAAATCAGTGAAACATTTGGAATTGGGTTCAATCAAACAATGGTTTAGTGACACGAACACGAATGTCAATCCGTTTGAATTGTTGTCGAAATTACAACAATTGACAACACTTCGATTAATCGATGTTATAATCGATGATCGATTGAGTGGACACGCGTTGACACAAACATTGCAATCATTGTCGTCATTGGAATCGTTGACATTCGACAACATTCGCATTGTTGACACGTGTGGACCTGTTATGGAAGCGTTGACAATGACATTACGCGCAATGACGTCATTGAGATCATTCGCATTGTCGTCATCGGATCCACAAACAAATCGATATGTTTTGGATTTGCTCAAGAAGTTAGACAATTGTCATAAAATCTTATGGAAAGTTGATGTTGTGGTTGAAGACAGTGGTGAATGTTTTATACCATTATTACGATTGGATGGTGAAGTGGATGAAACAGAATGCACGGGATTGGATGATAACTCGATGATTGATGACGTCACACATAAATATATGGATTTAACATTTTTGAATGAATTAATTCAATCAGAATTGGAAAACACTTTCATTGAAATAAAACCAAATTAACGTTAAATTCATTTCAATTAATATTTAATTTTCATTTAAATTACAAAATAAATATAAAAAACGATTTAAATATAAAATTCTATTTATTCATTCATTGTTGCTGTCGTAAAACCACGCGCAAAATTTACGCAATTGTTGTGAAGACGTCTCAGCCTATAGATTAGATTAGATTAGATATGAATATGATGGTGAAGAGAGAGACACGTGTGTGCATACCTCGTGATGTAATCGTTGATTCTCAGCCTTTAATGCAGCGATTGTGTCTTCCAAACACATCTTGTCGTTTTTGAGTTTAGCCACAGTCTCTTCCAATTCTTCCAATGATGTTGAAGATGATCCACTCTTTACAGTTATTGTTGTCCTTCGCGTGTCATCATCTTCATCATCATTGTCTCTAATAATTGATTAATAAATGAATGAACAGAACACGTGATCACATGATTTGATTACTTATTGAATAAAAAGTTGTTTGCAGTGAACACAAGTGATGGCCAATCAAGTGCTGTTGTTGTTGTTGTTGTTGTCATGGGAACGGGTTTTGATGATTGAATTACTTTTGCTGGATGTGCTGTTGTTATGATTACTTCATCATTGATGTCATCTGAAGACGATGATGATATATGTGATCCATTATTGTTATTGTTATTATTGTCATCATTGTTGTCGTCATCACTAATAATGTAAACAAACACACGTGTCATACATGTCAATAATAATAGAAATTATGATTACTTTGTGATTAGTTTTATGAGATCTTCTCTTAGTTTGGCTGAAGATGTTGTTGAGGATGTTGTTGAAGTTGCAGATGAAGTTCCACCACAACCCCCACCCCCAACACCCCCACCACTGGTGGTCGATGTCGACGAATACCAATAGTTTGAAAGGTTTTGTATTAAAGAATTATTGTTTTTATGGTTGCTATGGTTATGAATAGAGTTGTTATGTTTGAGTGGAGCGCGTGTTCGAAGTGGTTGTGATTGTATTGTCACGTTCTCGTAATCATTCGAACAATGTTTTGATTGAATTCGTTCACAATCGTTGCGATGACAACCAATTCTGTAAACAAATCAAATTCAATTTGAATTCAATTCAATTCAATTTAAACTTACAATTTATTGTGCGCGTGCGCAGGAATCGTTGTCAAGGAAACAGTCAACGAAGTGTTCAATAATTCATTGATTTCTTCCAATGATTTCAATTGATTTAAACTTATTTTACAAATTTCCAGAACACGTGTTCCCACACGAAGACCACTGTTATACGCGTGTCCAAACAGATCCACTTCAACAACAATGCCTTCTTCTCCCATTTTGTCGGATAATCTGAAACCCAATGGACACGTGTGTCCACTACGATGTGACGTCACTTGCGATGCATTTCTTCTTATAATCAAATCAGTTGTTTGTTGACCACGTGTCACATTAATAAGTCTTGTTTTAATCAAATTAAAAACTGAATCATTAAATGTTGAAATTAGTTTTAATTGAATCCATTCTGATTTATGATAATATATTCTTAATGTCTTTGAATCAATTTGTTGCCAACCAATCACTGATTGACACGTCACACAACATTCAACTGTTATTGGATTAAAACAAATGAAGAAATGCTTTGAAATTCCAACGGAACACAACGATGGCGCGCGTCGACCACCACTTCTGCAATGACACGCACGCGTTACACACAATTCAATACACACGCGCGCACTCGCATGCGAATACTCACTGAAGCGTCACTTCGAACCAAATTGATTGCAAAACCAATGCTTCGTTGACACACGAGCCATACTCACTCAAAAACGACAACAACGATGACAATGTGGAGCACGAGTGGTTGTTGTTTGGCACGCATGAGCCACTCTTACTGTTGAAACCCAATGATGACACGCGACGAAACTTATTAAACAATTTCTGAAACAAACGAATTGAGAGACGCGTGCCATCATAATGTGAATCACGTGACAAACCTCATTAAGAAAACGACGATTCGAATGGAATGACGAATGCGATGACACGAGTTCAGTTGAACACGCGCTGTCACTCAAACACTGCGATGATCTGAAACGACAACAACAAACAGTTTCATTTCGTGTTCGTGTTCACAAACGGGTGTGTGTGCGTGACTCACGAATATTTGTCGTGACAGTCTCTGAGTGCGTGATCACGAGACCGCGTTTGCATTGTTCTGAATGCTGGCACGTGTGTGTGCGCCGCGCGCTCACCATTGATGGCTAACAATGACAATCAATGAATGAATGAATGAATGGAGAGGTCACTAACCTTTGATAAGAATTGCTTCTCTTATTTCGTGTTTCGTATAGAATCTGTAATCAAAGAGAGAATGGACACACGTGTCACACAAATACATTTAAACACAAAAACACGTGATTTTGTTTACGATTTAAGTTTTGGTCCGAAATGTGGAATGTGTTTGTGGCGCGCGACTGACACTCTGTATCCATGACGACATGGTTTCACAACAATGAACACGTGTTGGAAATGCGATCGAATGCACGTGGGATCGAATGGATGTCTCGTGTCTGGGTCTTCGAACACAATAGTTGTGATGTCATTTCCAATGTGACGTTTACGACAAATCTGTTGTTTATCTGTTTTGTTATCCGCTAAATTGAAATGTAAACACAATTACAATCACGTGACACATCACATGACAATTGAATACCGAATGGAAGCCATGGCGACACGTGGAACATCACTTCCAATCGTCGTCGTGCGCCGAATCGCGTGTACAGCGAGAACTGACCACTAGTGTCGGCGCGAGTGTCCAAACCACCGCGAAACCCATCGAAGCCTAAGAGTGTATCACGTGAGTGAATTGTGTGTCACGTGCCACATACGACATACCTTTGAGTCGGACACGTGTACCCATGAGTGCAACGAAAGCGTCGAAAGCAGTACTGGTGACACGCGTGGCGTACATCTGGTCTTCTGTTATGCGATCACGTGCCATATACATAATACCAATCTTTGAATCAATCAATGAAATTGTAAATGAAATGAATGAATGAATGGTTTGTTTGTTTACCTTAAACTGATTGCACGCGAATAACTAAATGTAAACAAATAAATGATTAAAACGTGTACGTGTGACATGTTGTGACGTCACTCACCTTCTCATCGAAAGCCACGAGTGCGTCATCAGCGGACGGCAACGCGAGACGCAAAGGCGTCACTGCTGCGCGTGTGTCCACATCTGATGGACACACGTGTGTCAACAGTGATTGAACGACGTCACGTGTCAGTGATGGCGATGAGGAGTAAAGTGTTCCGCGAATGCTTCTCAACCACCAAACAGTTCGCAACACCACGCGCCACGAATGCAATGCTGTGGGTGTACTCGCGCCCCCAACACCTCCGCCTCCTGAACGCTGACGTTTCCGTACACTTAAAGCAATTTGTTCGGACAACCAATTCTGATGCTAAACATAAATCAATTGTTAGTTAGTTGTCATGACAACAAATCAATGTTTACTTCAAATCCAAAGAAATGTTTTCTATAATAAGTTGACGTCAAATCATTCAAACTCTAATAAACATAAACATAAACAATGAGTCATGTGATCAGAATGTGTGGCACACGTGTGTCACCTCCAGTCGTCGGTCGTCCTCCTCTTCTGTTGCAGTGACGTCGCGCGCATCGAAACAGTTGTTCGCGTGCCGCCAATCGTATTCACAGAACGCGTTGTCGTCGTCACTCGTGTCATCACACGTGTCCTCCAGTTCCAGTCTATTACAATGATTGTAATCAATGTTTGTATGAATGAATACTATTACTACTATTTGATTGATACCTTCTATTAATACTATGTCTCCACCAAAATTCATTTTCAATTTCAATATTATTATTAGAATTGTCTGGAAATTCATTCACAAAATTCTGAAACAAAACAATGAATGAATGAATGAGTGGACACACGCGCGCGCGTACACACTATTACTTGAGAATGAGTTAACAAATCGTTTGAAGTGAATCGACACGTGTTGTCCGAATTCGAATCCAATGTGTGGTCCGATGTGTTCGACGCGCATGTCGTCAACAATGAATTGAGATCTGAATGCGTGAACATTGTTGTTGTGGTCGAACACTGAATGAATGAATGAGTGAATAGCAATACACACAGACACGCGCCACACAAACCTTTGACTGTTTTAATGACTTTTTTTCAAACTTTTTCGACGATTTTTTCGAATCATTCGAACGTTTATTGCCATCAATGACGTCATCATCATTTAATGAATGCGAAGAATGTGATGGTAATGATGAAACTGATCCAAAACTAAGACATGTTTTTGATTTATTGAATGACGACGCGTGCGATTGTGATGATTGCGATTGTTGTGAACCATTGTTGTGATTGGAAGTTTGAATCTTTGATTTCTTAACACTATTCGATGTCACGTGATGTTGTCGTTGTTTCGAATCACAACAATCATTATCCAATGATAAACTAGAATTAGTTCTTGTAATTAATGTCGCTTTTGTCGTTGTTGACAATGGATGCCTCGCGTGTGTATACAACGATGGCGTCGACGACGACGTTGGCATCGCGTGGTCTCTCTTCCCATTGTTGTCATTGTATAACATTTTGGAACGCGTGCGAATTATTTCCGAATACGAACTCATTGTTCACAATTGGGATTCGCGTGTCAACAATGCAATACAATTATAAACACAATGGCGACGCGTGCGCATTGCAAACATAATGAATAGATGGCGCCACATGTATGACAACAAAACTTAAAACTTTTAATCGCAATAATTACATGAATACAGTATTGTTTGGGGGTTTGGGTGTATTAGAGTGTTGTTGTATGGCGTGGTTTAGTGTTTGTCTTAACGTTTCATAACTCATAACCAATTTTTCCATTTCTCGTTTAAAAAGTCTATTTAACATAATTGTAAAGAAATCCAATTCATTTAATTGAAATAAATCCCATTTTAACATGTGATCCAATTCGATTGGTGCCTATAGTTGTGTGTGAGACAGACATACATATCAAATACAATTGAATACAATACAATCTGATTGGTTGGTTACAAACCGACGCATAAATATAAAGCCATTCTGGAATCTCTTCCGTTAAATATGGATTTGCTGGAACAATACAATGGTGTGGATGGAATGACGTAACTATAGGGGGCGGGGGTGGAGGTGGTGCTGGCGATGAACACGTCGACGTCTCTCCTGACCATAACACGTGACCAGTAAGTGGATGTTCAGCTTGAATGCTATGAATAAACGGAATCACATGACACACACGCGCGTACACACACTGCATTGAACTCACGTTTTCGTGACGTGATTGACGAACCAAACTCCGTGTTCATCACTGGACACGCGCTCCCAACCAGTCGGCAGTGCTATCATGTGAAAGTGATGTGTAATATGGACACACGAGCGTACACTCACTTACCCTCGGCTTCGAATGGATGCGACCAATGCGTTGTGCCTGTAATGCAATGACAATGACAGCACGTGTCACACACATTCAATGAAATATTAAATGAAATAATGATTACTGACACGTGTTGTGATCGATATAGAACTTTCGACGTCCGCGAAGAGTGTAATCACATGTCCAACCAGGAGGAAGTGGTGGCAATGATGACATCGATGATGCCGGAGA